>JAAGKR010005564.1:0-49935 GCA_011419295.1 Clarias macrocephalus
TTTTTTTTTTTTTACTTCAAAGTCCTCAAGCATGAAAACCTCTTCATGTTGGGAAACACGAGATCACATAATTTTCATGAACCACAGATGACAACCAGGAGTCCTACACACGTGCCATTCTAACTTTTTCCCCCATTAAAGCACACATGCATTTGACAATTTAATCATTAAAAATGATTAGTGAGCTCCTTTGTCTTAGCCATTATCGTCCACAAACCAACAGCAGCGTGCTTCTGTTTTTCACCTGTTGAGTTGATTAAAACAGCTGTTCCCAATGCATCAGGGTAATTAGGATGCTTTAGAACAGCTTGGATTATTTGGAATGGTATAGAACAGGGGTGTCCAAATCCAGTTCTGGAGGGCCAGTGTCCAACACAGTTTGGTGCTTCTTCTTCTCCTCAAACACAGCTGATTTAACTAATCTGTTAATTACTAGGTTCAGTGGGTGTGTTTAGGCGTTGGTGAATTACAAACTGTGCTGGTCACTGGCCCTCCAGGACTGGATTTGGACACCCCTGGTATAGAACTTTAAATGTAAACAAAAGCTGAGAAATATTTTTTCTACAATGATGCCTCTTGTACATCGTCTTATTATGTTTGGGGACAAGTCTGTGTCATTTCTGGTCCAAAAAAAAAAAAACTTGCTTGTTGAAAAAAAGATACTTTAAGTCAGAATTTGCCAGGGGTTTGAATAGGCTTGACTGTATATATGGATGCGAATTGAGTTAATGTGTGCAAATTTAAAATACCTTTCCAGATTCATGAAGTGTCTAATCTCCATTTCATTGGATAGAGTCTGATCTCGACTAGTACAAGTCTTAAAACCACTTGTGTGCAAAATACTTAAAGCATGGCAGGATATTGTTAGTCACTGAACCTTGTTATATCATTCAAACCTAGTGTGTAAACATGTAGTGTATGACATGACCTTGTTCGACGTCTCTACATCAGTATGTCTCAAGGAACCAAATCACATGAGACTGACAGGCGTTGGATATTTCTAGCGCATTATTTTCAGGGTCTGGAGATCTTGTGTTGATTTTATACGAGGTGTATGGTGAGGTGCAAGCAGCCGAAGCACAGAGCTTGTGAAGCAGCGTGACTCTCCGTAGTGTAGCTTCGGCATGCATTGTGCAAAATGATAAATGATTCTATGACTAGATAGCTGATTCACAACTCGTAGCTTAACAAATTTGAGAGAAATTGCCTCAAGGCTTGTTCGTGATTTGTGAATGAAGGGATTTACATGTTGATCTGTTAATCAGAGAAAGAGGTTGTGTTTCTGTGCTCTAAAGTCAGGGAATCGATTATCTTATAAGATACACAACAGGTGAAAAGGAAACAATTTATGAAATACAGCACACTTGTCACACATGATATTGTTGTGTTTTATTGGGATGATTTAAAATGTTTTTATTTTATTTTATTGTCTTGTCTAAGAATAAGTTGCAGTCATGGTATGCTGGAAACGCAACACGTATGCAAGAATCAACAGCTTCATTATTACAGCATTTCAGTTTCACACCCGGTGTGTTGCCTTACTTGTATAGTGGATTATTGACTTTTATATTTTTTGTTATCTCTCCAGACATAATTGCAATAATATCAGCTGACTCCACCAAAAGCTACCTAAGCTGCAACTCCATGCCTGTGCAAGGTAAGACTGTACTCTATAATTTGTTACAGTCATTTGTCTGTGTGTTCATGAGAATCATATCTATATTGTTATTTTAAATTGTATTCAAACAATGTGTTTCACCTTTAAGTTTAATATCACGGTTAGGCCAGATTTTTAAAAGATTTATTTAACAGATTTTCAGCAACTATTTGTAACAACAATGTGTTTTGTTTTTTCAGTGTATCACCTGTGCCCAGAAAGAAAACAACAGAAGGAGATGGAGCAAAAGAATGTGAAATAAAGACCTGTCTGGACCAAGTCAGATAATGATGCCATTTCAGAGCCTCTGCAAAAGACAGAAAAGTATGCTTGTGTTCTCATTGCAGGGTCCTTATTTAAAAAAGAAACCGTAATAAATCTGGTGGCTATTTGCAGCAGTTCCATGGACTACCTCTTCAGGGTTATTGCTTAATTGTTTTTTTATTTTTATTTTCTGGACTATTAAAATAATAATTAAAAATCCCAGGATGGGCAAGAAATCTGATCTAAGTGCCTTTGACCGTGGTCTAGTTGTTGGTGCCAGACGAGCTGGTTTGAGTGTCTCAGAAACTGCCGAACTCTTGGGATTTTCACGCACAACAGTCTCCAGAGTTTACACAGAGTGGCGTGAGAAAGAAAAAACATCCAGTGAACGGCATTTCTGCGGGCGAAAACGCCTAGTCAATGAAAAAGGTCAGAGAAGAATGGCCAGACTAGTACAAGCTGACAGGAAGGCCACAGTAACTGAAATAACCATGCGCTATAACAGTGGTGTAGAGAGAAGCATCTCTGAACGCACAGCACGTCGAACCCTGAAGTTGATGGGCTACAGCGGCTCAACTCCTGTAAGCCAAGTACAGGAAATTCAGGCAACGATGGATATGGACTCGCCATCACTGGATAGCTCAAAGGAAAACGTCACCTCATCGGACAAATCTTAATTTGAAGAGGACCTAAATAACATTTGTTATTGGTTAATGGGTTGCCTGGTGTTGGTGCAGTGCATTGGGTAATTGGATGATTTAAAAAAAAAAAAAATACACCTCTTGATACCAAATCAACTTGTTAGCACTGTGTACCACCATCCTCAAAATACAAATTGTTTAAAAGGAAAAAAAAACTACAGTATGAAAGGACATTATTTATCTCCGCGAAACAGGTCCAGAGTTTTGTAGACTTCTATGCCAAGGTGCATTGAAGCTGTTGTGGCTTGTGGCTAATAGTGGCCCAAAACCTTACTAAAACACTTTTTTTGTTATTCTTTTCTTTAATTTATGTGAATTTGTTTGTGCATATATACACACTGTGTCCACTTTATGTATCTACATGCCCTGATTTGTCTAATTCCATAGAAGTGTGATAGTGTTCTCATCTAAAGGCCCAGAAATTATGCAGAGCAACAGGTGACCTATAGTAAGTATTTGTATACTGTATAAGTGACCCATAAACCTGGTTTACACTGACAATGAATGCTTGTGCATTATGTACAACGTTTATCATTTAGGTTAAAAGTCTGATAGCAGGTTTTGTCATTCAAAAGTAAAATAATTTGACATTAGTAGTAATATAACTTGTAATATTGTACCAATGCAGGAAACGGATAAGAAGTAAAATAGTAATTGAAAAAAAAAAAAAAAACTTTCATAAACCAAGCCATGTATGTCCCCCTAGATTGCATTTTTTTAGATAATGATATGCATATGCACACACAATGCATCAGTTCCATATTTTTGTCAGTCAAAGTGTATGCCAAGTTAAGCAATATGCAAGAAGAATTACAATTATGGTTTATTATTGATTGGTTCAAATTGACAAATTATGTGAGCAACAGTGAAATAATTAAATGAACACTAAATATGATTGTGTTGTAAAAGTTCTGGTGTAATTTTTTTGGTGGTTCACTTGTTATACACTGTAGTGGCATACTGCTTTAACTTCCTGTCTTCTGAGTCACTCATAACTCCTGAGTCACTCATTCTCTATACTGCTTATCTTGCACAGGGAACCTGGGGCCTTTCGCTGGGGACTTGGTGCTCTAAGCTCGGTCTAGCCTGGATGCAGTCCCAATCCATCACAGGGCACATGTACACCATGCATTCACACCATGGGCAGTTTGGAAACACCAATTAGCCTAATCAGCATGTCTTTGGGCTACGGGAGGAAAGCCACCAAGCGCACGGAGAACCGAGTAGGGAATTTGACCCTTGAACTTGGATGTGCAAGGTCACAGTGCTACCTAATAAGAGTACAATTTTCAGGAATTTAAGTATGTATAGAAAAAGGAAAAACATAAAAGCTGTAAATGTAATACAGAAAACAAGCAACAGCAGTTATGATTGTCATGACAATGCACAGATATGCCTGTGTTTCATCATATCTGCAAAGAGATTGGAAGCTGAGCAAATAGATAAAGAATTGTTCAGCAACATCAGGTTAAGGTATTGTGGTAGATCACCAACAGACATTATAAACGCAACACAGCTTTATAAAACATTTATACTCGATTTTCCAAAGTTCATATGTCCTGTCTTAGGTCAGTTAGGATCACTACTTTTATTTTACGAATGTGAAATGTCAGAACAATAATAAAGAAATCTTTTTTTCAGCTTTTATTTCTTTTATCAAATCCCAGTGGATCGAAGCTTACATAAACTAAGTATTTGGCAGCATTGCCTTTAACTGGGTTGACTTTCACCAGTTTCTTACAATAAGTTTGCTGAAATTGTGACCCATTCCTTCTGATAGAACTGGTGTAACGAAGTCAGGTTTGTAGGCCTCCTTGCTTGCACACACTTTCTCAGTTCTGCTCACAAATTATCATTGGGTTGAGATCAGGTCTTTGTGATGGCCACTCCAGTACCACGACTTTGCTGTCCTTAAATCATTTTTTCACCAAGTTAGAAGTATACTTCTGGTCATTATTCATTTGGAAGACTCATTTGTGACCAAGCTTTAACTTCTTGGATGATATCTTGAGATGTTCCTTCAATATATTCACATAATCTTGGTTCCTCATGATGCTATGTATTATGTGAAGTGCACTAATCCCAGTCAGAGTTGCTCTGACCCAGTCCTCTAGCCATCACAATTTGGCCCAGTCAAAGTCACTTAAATTCTTATGCTTGGACACTTTTCATCTACTTCCAACACACATTTCAGGAAAAAAAGGTTCACTTGCTGCCTAATATATCCCACTGTCTTCCAGCCGCCATTATAATGAGATATTGAAAATGTAGCTACCTTGTGAAGGACCAAATTGTAATGGGTAGACAACTGGATCAGAGCAACTTTAAAACTGCAGTGCTTATGGGGTGTTCCCAGGTCAGGACATATTTAAGTGATCCAAGGAAGGAAAACGGTTGAACTAATGACAGGGTAATGGGTGGCCAAGGCTTACTGTTGTACTTGGATTGAACCCTGGCCCGTGTAGTCTGATCCAATAGAAGAGCTACTGAAGCTCAAATTGAGGAAAAAGTTAATGCATTTAATTTATTGTTAGCTTTGTATAGTATTTGTGATAGAACACCATCCTGAGCTGCCCAGCTCCATCACACTTTGTCTACCAAATGAAGGGATGGATGTTACACTATATATGGTATTGTGCTTTTCACATAGGTGAATTGGGTAATAGCATGGATGGCATGGTGGCTTAGTGATAAGCATTGATGCCTTTCACCTCCAGGGAGGTGGGATGCAATTCCTGCATTGAGTCTGTTGCATGGAGTTTGCATGTTCTCTCCAGGTTTCCTATGGGTTCTCTGGTTTCCTCCCACAGTCAATACATACAGATTAGGCTAACTGGTGTCCCCAAATTGCCCGTAGATGTGTATGCACTGTGATTGATTGCCACTCTGTCCAGGGTGTATCCTAAGTCTATTGGAATAGCCTCCAGGCCCGCTGTGTCCCTGTATAGGATAAAGCGGTATAGGCGATGACTGAGTGAGTGATTAGTACAATGAAAATAACATCTCCTCATATTTTACTGCCACACACATTGCGGGCAATTTGGAAACACCATTTGTACTAGCCTAATCTGCATGTCTTTGAATGGTGGGAGGAAACACACCATGAATGGGGAGAACATACACACACCGGCAAGAATCGAACCTGGACTCTAGAGGTGCAAGGCAACAGTGCTAACCACTAAGCCACCATGCCAATCTATCTGACCCTGTATCTAAGAATCAATATCTGGAGTAGAACTGAACTTAAGTTTATAAATTAGTTATTGCATATTTATTTATGGTTAGATTGGCGTTGTGTTTGTGGTAGAACAGCATCCAAAACGAGAAGGGGAAAAAACGACTGGTTGTTACATCCCAAATGCTTTGTATTTAAGTGAACTGATGAACAGCACGTGCTCTACTACTCACTGTGTAGCGAGACTTCAGAGGACTTCCGCACAGTGACGTAAGCGAGGCCACGCCCATTATCATGGCGCTTCCGGACTGGACTGTGTGTTTACTTGGGGTTGCTGCCTCGGTTTGTGGAGGTTTTTGCATTTACCGCCTGCTCAGGAGTCCTGCGAGAAGTTCATGGAAAAGAGGTGTTGTTGCGGATTTGATGGCTCGCACGGAGAAACCGCTCTTCTGGATAGCGTGAGTTTGTCTGTGTGACGTTTAATTCATGGGCTGAGTAATTTTTGTGTCACAATTTCTCTCACCTCAATAGTAAGAAATGAGGGCGAGTTGCTTTTTCCCCCCTCAAATGTATTAACTATCCTTTGTGTAAATGTTTAGTTATATTATAGCTTTCGTGTGCGCTGGTGTTTGTGGTTTCATTCCTGTGAGTAATGTTTCCAGAGACAGGCGTGATTTAGTTCACACCTCACTGCACAACCTTTGTGTTTTAATTCACAGTCGGTCAGGGAGGTTTGAGGTTTGATAGTTTCAGGGGAGAGAACTCCTACAAAATGCATCATTAAACATCATTAAAATGTCTGCACAAGAGCCTTTGGCTGCCCTTGATAGATTTACAGGTAGATTTAACTAATCTTATCTGATCTTTCAGATCTCATTAAATCACAATAAATGTATAATAATTTTAACAGCTGAGTAATAATTAAATATATTTATCCAGGTGAATAATTTTCATGACACGCTAAATCCTCCCAAAAGCGTGCTCTTTATATAAAAGATCCTCTTATGAGGTTTACCTGGCGGCTCCGCCCACATACATCTCTTTTTTTGAGTGCAAAGGATAGAACAGAATGCATGGGATATAATTAATGCCATTCCCTCCAATTCCCATCATGTGCATTTGATTAGCAATGCCTTATTCCACCTAATTATGATCAGGCTGTAATCTAATGAATTTACAGTGAGCAACACCTGTGATGGAACTACCGGTTGGAACACCAGGCAAACAGAATTTGTGTTTTATATATTAGACTAGTGGGTAACCCGTGGCCCCGCCCGAGTGCAGATCCTGATGCCTGCATGCTACCATTACCTGCGAATGGATTGTGCGGTCACATTGCTGCCGCTCCTCATGCTAATCCAATGTTTCGGCAGCCCTTACTTCAGCCTTGTTGTATGTGCTGAGTGAGTCATGCCTCTCCTTGTCCTGATGTTTCTGATGCTCGCAACAATTGTAAATTCTCTGATGATGACGTGGTCGGTTTGAGGACTGGCTGTTTTTTAATTGCCATTTTTCCCTTAAAAACAGGCAGTCCTCGAACCGACTGACTATGTGATCGGTGGTAATCAAATGAAGATACACAGTATGATGTAAAAGTTGATGATGACCCTGCCTGCTGTTACATTCAGTGAGGAATGCCTGTGATGGATCTCTAACTGTTCAAGCACCGGCCAAACAGAATATATACAGTGAATCCCCGCATCACGAACATTCGAGTTACGAATTTTCACAGATTTCACAGAATTTCACAGAATTGACCATGCATTACAGAATCGCGGAAGTAGCTCTCGTGTCTGCCGTACATTTGTCACAGATGTGCTGCGGTGTGCTTACTGTATAGTGCAGTAGACAACAGACAGTAAACCAATCCCAAATGTGTATTGTACAAAAAATACACTGTAGTGAACTAGATACCAATATTTACAATTGTATAAAATTTTTTCAGTGTGTAAGTGAATATATAAAATGTCTAAAGTCCGGTACATTGTATATATGTGCTGGAGAAATGAGTTGGCCTCACCAGTTTCACTGAATCAGTCCGGGAGCACAATGATAGAAAATGGCAGTCCTGCAAAGCAGCCCAATGAAGAATAATCCTAATTTCTGAAAATCCTCAACGAGACAGTGTTCAGAGTCCAAAACAACTCTGAGACAAAATGGAGTCTATTCAAGTGCGCTTACGAACAAATCCGACTTACAGACGTTCTCCCGAAATGTTTTAAGATTGTTAAACATCATTACTCTAAGAAGATAAAGAAGAATTTATAAAAGTATTATAGTCATAAATGTTTTTTTTCTTCTCCAGTTACTCTCTATACACACGGACCAAACTTGGCTACATGTTCTACAAACGCCAGATGAGAAAAGCAAGAGAGAAATATCCAACTGGCCACTCAAGAACTGAGCCTACAACAATTAACGGTGAGGAGTAGCATCTGTGGCGGCCCATAATTTTCAAAACTCTCTCTTTCTCTCTCTCTCTCTCGCTCTCTCTCTCTCTCTCTCTCTCTCTCTCGCTCTCTCTCTCTGCTCTCCCAGTTAAAGTTTAGCAACACCTTCTATTTCCACTGTCTTGATTCCTGATTTTCTTTCTATATTGTAAAACAATGCTGAAGGTCTCCATAATATATAATAATCTCTTCTGATCAGTTGGTATTGAGATGTTTCTGTGACTATGATCTGTAAAGCCTTCATAAAGACTCTAATCTGAGATGTCCAGAACAGCTGACTTTTATGTGTCAAAATAACAGTTTCCTGTTTGCTATTCAATTACCTAATTACATCTGTTATTTCAGAATTTTGAAATCTCCAGTCTAGTTCTAGAATGTAAACATTTCTAAAATGAAAATAAAACATTGAATTAGAAGGTGTGTTCAAACTTTTGACCTGTAGATAGATCAAGAGATGGATAGATACTGATGGATAGATTGATTAATTGATTTTGGAAAAATAGCTTTTTTTGGCATTTGGCCTCTACACCACCAGACTGTGGACCAGTGAATTCAAGTCAACTTTAATTCAAGGGGTTTGAGAAAAAGTTGTGGCATTTAGGAATTACAGCCATTTTCATACACACATTTTGGGGTTCATAAATAATGGAACAAATGGATGACTGTTGCATGTCCAGGTGTGGTCCTCATTACTGTGTGACTATTCAAGCAGATAAAAATCAGCTCGTTTTGATTTGGTAGCTGTTTACGCAAATTCTCAACATGAAAGCCAAAGAGGTGTCTCTACAAGTGAAAGTGGCAATCATTAAGCTGAAAACAAAAACATTTCTAAGAAAGTGGCCAATGGTTGGAACATATTTGAAAAGAAGGACTTAACTGGCAAGCTCAGCATCAGCAAAATGCCTGGAAGAACACAGAAGACAACTAAAGTGGATGAGTGCAGAATTCTGTCCATGGTGATGAAGAACCCTTTCGCAACATCTAGCCAACGCAGAATTACTCTTTAGGAGGTAGGCCTACCATTTTCAAAGACTACAGATAAGAGACTGTTTCATGAAGTAAATGCAAGCGCTTTACTACATGTTGCAAACCACTAGTAAATGTAGAGAACAGAAAGGCCACATTAGACTTTACCAGATTCTTTGAACTGATGAGATCAAACTTCACTTGTACCAGAATGACGGGAAAAGAAATGTATGGATAAAGAAACCGCTCATGATCCAAAGATCCATACCACACCATCTGACATGGGGGAGGCAGTGTTATGACATAAGCATGTATGACTGCCAGTGGAACCAGGTCACTAGTGTTTATTGATGTCCTGACTGCTGATAAAAGTAGCAGGATGATTTCTGATGTGTGTGGGGCTACGCTCTCTGCTCAGATTCTGCTGTGTGCTGTTAAACTGATAGGACACCGCTTCATATTACAGATGGATAATGACCCTAAACATGCAGTGAAAGTGCCCCAAGCATTTTTCAAGACAAAGAAGTGGGATATTTTTCACTGACCACATCAGTCAACCTGAGAAGAGCCTGCTTTTCAGTTACTGAAGGTAGAAGGGTCAAAAACAAGGAGCAGCCGAAGTCAGCTGCAGTAAAGGACTGACAAAGCATCTC
This sequence comes from Clarias macrocephalus, assembly GCA_011419295.1. Taxonomy (NCBI): domain Eukaryota; kingdom Metazoa; phylum Chordata; class Actinopteri; order Siluriformes; family Clariidae; genus Clarias; species Clarias macrocephalus. The sequence goes on from JAAGKR010005564.1 coordinate 9,867, forward strand.
GAGGGAGGAATGACTCAGCATTTGGTCATGTCCGTTGGTTCCAGATTTTTATCACAGTATTAAAGGCAATCCTTAAGTTTGTAATTATGTTAGTTTGTTCCATTATTTAAGAACCCCCAAAATGGCGATGTATATGAAAATTGCTGTAATTCCAGAATGGTTAATGCCACACTTTTGTCAAATTTCTTAAAGTAAAGCCAAAGTCTTTACTTCACTCGCGTCTTGAGTTTTTTTATTATTATTTCCAATTCAATGTAGTGGTGCATGATGGAGGCCAAATACCAAAAACTTGTTTTTGTTCCAAAATTTATGAATCTGACTGTATAAGTAGAAAATATTTTTTTAATCACCATGTGAAGTGTTTCTTGCGCTCTCTAATTATTTTTAGTCAATTTTATTACATTATATCAGAAATCAACTGCGTTTCCTCATAAGCCTCTTTTATTTTTATTTTATTAAGTTTAGAAAGAAGTTAGAGAACGCTTCACCAAATCAACGATTATTGGTTTCTCTTTTTAACCTTTTTTAATCCTTTTTTTTTTCTTAGGCTAAGATTACGAGGAGAATTTGTTATGCAAATCCATGTTAATTGGTTACTAAGGAAACTGATGTGTATTAGAATGAGAACATTTCGTATAAAATTATTTTGATAATATAAGATTCTTTTGTTATTCTAGGTATAAAGATCATTCCATTACCCATCCTGTCTGACAACTACAGCTATGTGATCATTGACACAGAATCTGAGCTTGCCGTGGTAGTGGACCCTGCTGATCCTCTGTCTGTCCAGGTAACTGAAACTCGGTTTGGAATTAAAAAGATCCCTGATTTCTCACAAAGGTTTTCCTGGTCGATTCAATTCATATGCTTTAATTTTAGTGTTTGGAAATCCATAATGAAATCACTTTCTCCTTATTTTATTGTAAGCCTGATTAAGTCTAATGGTTTGTCTCCACACGAAACCTATTTTTTTAATACTCTTTTATGTAGCATAGGCACATAGAAGATCCTTTATCTGAATTTTGTGATCTGCTGTTTTATATCCACCCAGAGCTGCCTGGAAGAGGAAGGGGTGACTTTAGAAGCTATTCTTTGCACACACAAACACTGGTGAGTAGAGAAAGGAGCCGCTGGCCTTGTATCTGTTTACACAGTGAAGTTTTTAAGTCGCCTTCTAATCTCAGCCATGATAAGCTAAATCAAGGTTGAGGAAATAAATTCACATCTGGCCTTGATGTGCTTGTAGTACAGTTATGTGGAATGTTAACTGAGAACCTCGCTCACACGCTTACATTTCATATGTGCATGATTATCTTATATAAACACACTGTCATATGTTTATTTGTCAGGGACCACAGTGGAGGAAACAGAGCTCTAAAAAGACATTACAGCTCATGTAGGGTGTACGGAAATGCTATGGATAACATCCCTGGTCTTACACAGTAAGTGCATTTCAACAGTGGACTCTGACATTCAGCTTCATACTTGTGCTTTATCGATCACCACTTCAACAATTTATAATGGACATTTATTATAACAGACATTAACAAATTTTGCTAAATTGTCTAGCCCTCTATCAGATAAAGATGTCATAGATGTTGGGACACGGATGCAGTTTAGGGCTTTCTACACCCCTGGCCATACTGTGGGTCACATGATCTACCTCCTGGATGGCAGAACCTTCGGAGGTCCCAGCAGTCTCTTCTCAGGAGACTTGCTCTTCCTCTCAGGATGTGGTAAGTATGAGGATGTCCAAATACAAACACACTTGTATTTGGATATACCAAATGGGCCTCATTTATCAACCCTTTAGTACAGCTACATGTAAATATTTATGTAGGCTTAATCTCATTTAGTGACATTCACAAAATTCCACAAAAGGCAAAACACAGAGCTGAAAATGGCACAATTCAAGCCTGACCTGCACTGAATATTCCAGTCATTCCACATACCCTTGCAGCACTTCTCCTACCACAGACACACACTCACTGACACCATTTCTGTTGTACTAGTCCTAGTTTGTCTTAATCATTTTCAAATCATTAATCTGAAATGACTGTTTTAGAAACATTTTCACTAAATTAACAGGTGCTTTTAAAACAAATAAACTATTTAAACTTAATCTAAAAGCATAATCGGTATATAAAATAGCAGTAGATATACTACTGAGCCATGAGTGTCATTAAAACTTTCGTTTCCTTTTTTAGGGCGAATGTTTGAAGGCACTGCTTCAACTATGTTATCATCGCTGGACACGGTTGGCACACTGAACAATGACACTCTGCTATGGCCTGGTAAGGCACTTATATTATATACATAATAAATTTTTACGCCATTCTTGATTATCTTTTTGTCTTATGTGTTGATGACAATAGATTATGTAGTGTCCAGGTTATACCACTGAGATAGCTGTAAGGGGGCAAGAGAAAATTACCTGTGATGTAATTTATATCGCAAAGCTGAAATCTATATCCTTGATTTATAATTTTTTTTAGGCCATGAGTATGCTGAAGATAACCTACTGTTTGCTGCAGTGGTGGAGCCTGGTAATGTGGTGCGTGAACAGAAGTTACAGTGGGTCTTGCAGCAACGAGGTCAACGATTGTGCACTGTGAGAATCTTCTGCAGTTCTTTTAGCTCGACTCCTATTGTCTCTACTTGTGTACTGAATAAAAATATAAATTTGTATATACATGAACATGTTGGTTACACACTGTATGCAATATGTGCCCTGGGTAATTTCAGGAATGGAGAACCTTGTGTATACATGCCTCCTGTGTTATCATGTAAAAAATAATTACTCATGCCTTCCTCGTGATAGAGCCCATCTACTCTGGAAGAAGAGAAGCAGTATAATCCGTTTTTGAGGAGCCATGCTGTGGCTCTTCACCAAGCTCTGGGCCTGCAGCAGGACCAGGATGAGGACTGGACCGCATATAGGGCAAGAGTCTTAGAGGAGCTACGCAGACGAAAGGACATTTACAAGGGCCGATAGGCGCCAAGATGGGTGGTCAGATTTGGAAAAGAAACCAATATAAATCCATTCCAATCATACCTGTTGTATTTCTCCCTCAGAGTGGTATTGCTCCATAAGGAGTTCTCGCACAAATGTAGACTGTGAAGAGAAATGTAAAGGCACAAGTTTGTACACTGATAATAAGCTATATATGGGCATTATTGGGATACAGTTGATTGAACACTGAGGCTGAGATGACTGTGTTAGAGTTTTAGACTTTGTCGAGTGCTTTCTATTCTAACCTAGAATAGTTTATTTAAAACATGTAAATATGAATAACTCTGCACAAAACATAACATTTTTATTTAAGCTTCCTTATGAACTGATTTGTATAACTGCTAGGAACTTTGTATCGTGTAAATGTGTGTATACCCTAGTTTCACAGGCTATTTCATTAGGAATACCTAACATATATTGCCACTTTGTCTGTCTACAGGAGGGTTGCATGATTTGGAAAAAAAAACAAAAAACAAAAAACACACACACACACATATTGCGATTATTTTACACATATTGTGTTGTGATTTAAGCTGTGATGTTTAATTATTAAATGTTTCATTTTGCATTAAAATGTATTCATCTAGAGTAACACCAAATAATTAGATGAATGTAAATAAGAGTGCCAATGTTTATTGGCTATATGTTAACCAATATTTATTTGTAAGCTCAAAATGATGAATAAACCAAATAATTTAATTCTCGACAACCTTTATACAAGTTCCTGACTATGTCATAAATTACAGCCTTTTTTAGATTGAACAATTGCGCAGTTCCATTGCAGTTTAGATTTTTATGTGATTCATGCAGACATCCAACCAACTAGAGAGACCAATACAGAACGGTGGTAAATCGTTATTTACACAGCAGTTACATGGCCAACACTGCAAAATTTACGTGGAGGTGTAAATGAATTTAAGAGATATAAAATTAAAGGAAGGGGTCTCGAGTGTCGGCATGTTGTAACAGTAAAATGATTCATCATGCAAAAGTCCTCCAGATTGAAGTTTGTTATGGTACCATGGTGCACAGAATGAGTTGCACAAAAATAAATGAGGTACAATACAGCCAAAGGTCTGTGGACCTGACTATCAGATATATTTGTATAAGAGCTTGATGGATGTTCCATTTCAAATCTATGGGTGTTATTATAGAAACACATTTCAGGAAAATACTGAGGTAGTTTTTGTGTTGAAACAGGTTGAAAGTCTGTTAAAAGTGATGCAATAAAAGCTAGACAATGTTCATATGGTGTGAGTTGGACTGTGAGATTTTTTAGGCTTCCATTTCACCATAAGAGCTCTTAGAGTTAACCAGAACAGATCTAGCATGCAGAAATTTCAGAAGCTGTCAGAGCTATGTTTAAAGTCACTGATCTTTTAATGATCCCCATCTTACTGTCAGTGTTTCTTTATGGCTGTGTGCTTAACTTTATGTCCTTGTGCCTGTATTCAGACTGGTCAAGTAGTTTTTAGCTTAAGATAATTGATCTTACCAATCGTCGACCAGGAGTTCAAAATAATTTTGGCTGGAAATTATCATTTGTTCTGTTGGATGAGTTTCAGTGTTGTGAAATCAGTGGTAAGGTAAGCTCTTAAATTAGTGCTGACATTTCAGGAGTTTGAAATGAGGACTTATCAGTGTGGACTAAGGATCTTATCAACTGCTATTTTTTTTTTTTTTACTATTTAGTGTAAAAGAACATCTACAAAGAGCACCTATTGAGTAGGTTTTGATAAAAGTCTAGTTGTTCAGTTCAAAGCTAACCTGGAACTGTAGCCATGTAAAAGTATACAAATTGATTTATTTCAACAATGAGCCTGGAGCTGGTAGTTGACATATGACATATGACATAGAGTGACATATTACAAAGTATATTTTTCTCCTCTGTTAATATTAAACGGAATGACTCCCTGATTTTTTATCTCTACTGTGGACTTGAAAGGTGTGATTTTGGAACGAAACATACATTTCCTTTTAATAATGGTCGGAATCAAGTCATTTATACAAGATGCAGAACAGGACACTTAAAAGCTACAAACATTTACACTATCAAGAAAAAATTAACCACATTGGTCATCATGTAAACATATATTATTTGACTGTAATTCTTTTACTCCTGTGAGGAACATGGTTTATTTTGTTGCCACTTTTGAAAATGTGTTTAAACATGTAAACCCAAATTTAGGTCTTAGACAAAAAAATTATCTAGTTTTAGAAACTGACTCAGGCCATGAAGCCGTAGCCGTAGAAGCTAACATGGCGTTAAAAAAAGCAAGCAAGAAAGAATGGTCTGCGTGCGCGTGTGCTAACAGCATTAACTCTGTTATTCAGTACAATAATGAACCAATGTACCTGTTAATGATTTACCGTAATAATATTATAATTTACTTATAAATGCATGAAAGCAGCATGGTATACACGCAAACTCGCTGTTGTGTATTATTGTGTCATTATCCTCTGAGCAATTACAACCAGACTTACGGTAAACTACATGTTTGCTTTACTGTTGCCATGGATACCAAGGGCTCGAGCGAGTTTGGAAAATGAGCGCAACATCTTTGCAACTTCACGCATCATTCTAACTTTTATTATCATGTGTGTTTAACCAGTTAACGTTATTTTGGAATGTTAATGCCGTTTTGGATCCGTAATTAAAATTAAATATATGAATTAAACTTCAGGGCCGCTTGAAATGACAGAAATAAAAGCCTCGAATGAAGCATTAGAATTTCTTTCCAGCATCGGTAAGTGACATCATCATCTTTATTCTTTGACCCCAGAATCCTGTTTATAGTTAATTAAATGTTTTTTTTTTTTTAATCAGTGCTCTCTGTTCTGGACTGGTTACCATCTGGTTATGACAGAAATCACTGTAATCATCCTAACTAGCTGCAGATTTCTCCACTGTGAAATGAATGAAACTTAATGATACTAAGAAATAATTTAAATAGAGTCTAATCATATCAGATTTGTGTTTGCAGCCATATTTGTAGTGGCAAAGAAAGTAACTTATCCAAACAAGTTTGGCCCCGAGCTACTGGATGCAGTGCCAGTCCCAAGCCCGGTTAAAAAGTGGGTGGGTTGGGTCAGGAAGGGCATCAGGCATAAAACCTGTTTCCACTCTGGCGATTCAACGGGAGCAGCCAAAACACAAACAACAATTTCAGATTTTGCAATTGGTGACTTAGTGGTTAACACTGTTGCTTTGCACTGTTGCCTTTAAGGTTCCGGGGTTCGATTCCCACCTCTGGTCTTTGTGCATGTAGTTTGCATGTTCTTCCCATGCTTGCTTCCACCTTTGTGGCAGAAGACCTAATATTCGCTGGTAACTTCCTTTAACTTAAAGATTTAAGTCAACATCGCAACCCATCAAAATGTTATTTTCATAAATGCTATATGGCCATTGGTGTTTCCAAATTGCCCATAGCGTGTGATTGTTTATGTGCTTGTGCAGTGGATTGGACTTAGGATAGGCTCCAGATCCTTCCATACCCTGCACAGGATAAACAGTGTAGATTATGGATGGATGGATGAATGGTTTTGGCACGGCGTCTTCAATATTCCTGTTTCGATTGAATTTGCAAGTGTTCATAGATAGACTATTGCTCCTGCTGAAAATTGTTATAAATACAGTTGTGGCAAAAGATGAGTTTTTTTTTTTTTTTTGCAGTTTGTCAAAAAATCTTAACTGCACTCTCAACCTAGCTTCCTAACAAGCAAGAATAAACAAAGGAAATCATTTCACTGTGCTTGATTATCTGTCGATACATGCTGTCTTCATGTAAATTAAAATCCAACCACTGCATCTGCAATATTAGGCCTACACATGTTTGTGTGGCAAGGATTTAGGAGCACTGAAGGGATGGGCTGTATTTGCTTGGGCTTTGAGTTTCAAAGCAGGTACAGCTAATTTTCATAACCTTGGTACTAGATTATAAATGTTGTGAATGCTTACATTTATATTAAACAGTCAAATGCTCTAAGCAGGCATGCAATACAAGTACAAAAATGTGCTATTTTGATCAGAATGTTTAAATAATATTAAAAATGCACTTGTTATTTTTCGTCTTTCAGGACCTAAAGCTGTTGATCAGTGCTTGTTTGTGGACTCCATGGTGACTGTTTCAGGCACTGGCAAAGAGCTAGGAGAATTCTGTGTTAGTGTACAGAAGGCCAGCTACAATGACGAACCTTGTTATTTGGTACACGCTAATAGCCATGGAGCAATCGACAACATCCCGTGCGGCACTTCTATTACAGGTAATAGCACCGTGTCCTCTTCATTGAACATGGTTGTACAAATTACAACCAGCGGAGTTATTTTATTATTCCATGCCAATTGTTTTTCCTCTAACTAAGTGTACTTGCACCTATTACTGACAGCTTATGTATCCAGTAACCTTGACACACTAGAGGAGAATCATGATGAGTATATGAAGGTATCATCTATCTATCTATCTATCTCTCTATTTACATTTATGCATCATTTAATGTCATATATATGTATTCATATGTTTATAAATGATAGCTCATTTTCTTTTCATAGATGATTTCACATCACAAACTAATACGAGATCCTAGAGAATATTCAGACATCTTTTTTTTATTTATGCATTGTTGTGTTTCAAATGCTGCAGCTACAGGAACACACACTAGACAAGAAGATACACATAGTGAAACAAGGCAGTCATCTAGTGGTGGACAGAATCATCACAGAGAAAGAGGTAAGTACACTGGTTTCACTTTCTCTGTGCTACATAAATATTACAATGTATTTGCATGAGGCCTGAGCAAAACCATACGGTATAATTTAAAGGTAGTTGATTGATTATTTAGTTTTTCATTTATAGTAATTAAAAACATGAATCATTTAATTGTTATTGTTCTTTCCTGCTCTGTTGTAGGAATTAAAGAAGCAAGCATTTACATTCCCTCTGAATTCTCTACAAGGGTTTGTGTCTGAGGCTTCCAACCTCCTGATCCTACGCATTCTGGCTCAAAAGAAGAAAGTTCCAGAAAATTTGACATTCCTGTCATTTGATGCTGATACCCAGATTGGCATATCAACATATGTATGTATTAATATGTTTTTACAGCCTTTTTTCATTTAGGAATGTGATGTGATTATATTATATTTTTACATTTTCACATTTTGCTGGCATACAACTTAGAACTAAATTATAATCATTCATAAATAGCTCTGTGAAGTGTTTAGTTTACATATATTAGTCCTATGAACAGGTTCTTCCGACAAAGCTGTAGGTCTCTCCAACTACAGATTTCTTGTACTGTGCTGCTAGTATCCTGGTTCTTGTACACAACATTTTATTAGTATGTTATTGTAAACCCAAATGTTCATTATGATAGACATGTACTCGTGTTAAGCTTGCACAGTTGCACAACTGTTTTTAATAAACAGCTGCCAAACTTGACATTCCACATAAGGGGCTATATGGAATAATGGTGAAGGCTAAAAAATCACACTTGGAGGCCCAAAAAAACCACCATTATCATTCTGTAGTAACATCATACCGAAAGTTACCGTTGGCCTCTAAAGTATAATTACCCTTGGCCCCTCTCTCTCTCTTCCTCCTCACTCTCTCTTGGACAATGAAACTGAAACGCCTAGTTTTACTCACTCACATATATGTTCTATACAGTATCTCTTTATCCTGTATTCAGGGTCACGGGGGGCCTGGAGCCTGTCCCAGGAGGCTTAGGGCACAAGGCAGGGTACACCCTGTCCAGAGACATGCAAAGACATGCAGATTAGGTTAATCAGCGTTCTTCCCAAAAATTGCCCGTAGTGTGGGAATGAGTGTGTGAGTGTGTGCAATGCAGGTGCCAATCTGTCATTCCCACACTACAGGCAATTTTTGGTGCCAATCTGGACAGGTGCCAATCTGTCATTCCCACACTACGGGCAATTTTTGGGAAGAACGTCGATTAGCCTAATCTGCATGTCTTTGAACTGTGGGAGGAAACTGGAGTACCCGGAGGAAACCCACCAAGCACGGGCAGAACATGCAAACTCCAGGCACACAGAGACGGGAATCGAGTCTGGCTGGGAATCGAACCCGGACCCTGGAGGTGCAAGGTGACGGTGCTAACCAGTACACCGCCCCTGGACCCTTAGATGACAATAATTCATTAGTATGGTGTAGGGCCTCCTTTTGCAGCATCAATTCGTATTGGGAATGACATATAAGTCCTGCACAGTGGCCAGAGGGATTTTAAGCCTTTTTTTTTTTTTTTTTGATTTCCCCCCTGATTTTCTCCCTAATTTAGTCATATCTAATTCCTCCCCGTCACTACGGGGCTCCCACATTAAGGCTACTACTACCACTCAGCCGGGAGGGCGAAGACTATCACGTGTTTCCTCCGAACCACGTGACGCCAGCCAACTGCATCTTTTCAAACTGCTCGCTCACGAACCGTTGGAGGCGGCGTAACACACTCGGAGGACAGCACTATCCGCTCTTTCCGCTTTCGTGAGCTCAGGGACGCCTCTGATTGGCTGTAGAGCCGTGATTAATGTGGGAGCACTAAATACCTCGCATCCTCCCCTCTGAGAGAGCTCGGCCAATCAGCTCTCTCTAGGCCTCCGGCTGTGAGAGGTAACAGCATGACCCGGGGATCAAACTCGCAATCCCCGGATGATAGGGCGAGCACTTTACCACTGCGCTAAGCCATTCTTTTTGCAGAATAATGGCCAGGTCACTAAGTGATGCTGGTGGAGGAAAACGTTTCCTGACTCGCTCCTCCAAAGAACACCCCAAAGTAGCTCAATAATATTTAGATCTGGTGACTGTGCAGACCATGGGAGATGTTAAACTTCACTTTCATGTTCATCAAACCACTCTGTCACCAATCTTGCTGTGTGTATTGGTGCATTATCATCGTGATACACGGCACCGCCTTCAGGATACAATGTTTGAACCATTGGGTGCACATGATCCTCCAGAATGGTTTGGTAGTCCTTGGCAGTGACGCGCCCATCTAGCACAAGTACTGGGCCTAGGGAATGCCATGATATTGCAGCCCAAACCATCAAACCATGCTTCACTCTGGGCATGCAACAATCTGGGTGGTACGCTTCTTTGGGGCTTCTCCAACTCTCCCAGATGTGGGAAAGACAGTGAAGGTGGACACATCAGAGAACAATCCATGTTTCACATTGTACACAGCCCACGATTTTCGCTGCTGCTCACCATTAAAACTGACGTTTGGCATTGGCACAAGTGACCAAAGGTTTGGCTACAAAACCGACGCACAGTTTTGGTGGAAACAGGAGAGTTGAGGTGCACATTTGATTCTGCAGTTTTGAGTTGGGCAGCTGCGATTGCCGTCTTGGTCACAGAAGCGCCAGCGAGACGCGCACCAACAATTGGTCCTCTTTTGAACTCTGATATGTCACCCATAATGTTGTGTGCATTGCAATATTTTAAGCCTGGTCAAATTTAGCCATGAAACCTCCAACACTAAATTGTCCAGTGTTTCAGTTCCATTATTAAAAAAATAAATAAAATAAAATAAATTAATTAATTAAAAAAAAAAAAAAAAATATATATATATATATATATATATATATATATATATATATAATATATATGTATACATTTTTTTTAATTATTATTATTATTATTATTTTTTTTTTTTTTTTATTTTTTTTTTAAATCAAATAATAGTCAATACTTTTCCAGAAGGTTTTCTTGGAATTCTTTTGATGGCACCTTGTTTCTAATTGTTAATTGTCTACTCTTATATTTGACTTGAGTAAGAAATAAATAAATAAAAAAGTTTAATCCTAATTTAGAGGGAGCTGGAAGTCAAGAACCAATTGATTGGCAAAGAGATGGTGGAGGTGTTTGGCATTGAGAGGACTGTCTCCTCAGCAGAAAAACTTCCCGCAACCTGGCACTGCTACTTCCTGCCCGATGGGTAGGACCTCTTCTACTTTCTTGATTAAGGAATATAACCCTGATTCTGTTCAGTCACTAAAAATGTTAGTGTTTAGTGTGGCTGGTCACATAAAAGAGTCATGATACTTGCGTTATCAGTTTTTTTCTTTTTATTAGGCATTTAGCCAGCAGAGTGCAGGTGGGCTCATCAGTAACCATGAACCTCCTGCAGCTTCCTCCTGTAGTCAGTGAAGGTCTGTATATTGTTCCATTTTTTCCAATAATTATACATTATGTATGATAGGAATAAAAAGCAAAACAAAACTGGTTTTGATTGTTTGTTTGCAGATGAGGGAAGTAGCAAGTCGTTGTGCGAGAAGAAGCCGTTGGTGTGGGAAAAGGACATTGAGCTGTACTCAAAGTTTCTTGACAGAAAGGTAGATATCTATGATCCCACCCCCCCCACTCCACCTCCTAAAGCAGTCCCGTATGACTCAGTAGCATTTAATAGCATTCTAATAAGCAAGTTATGAGTCATCTCATCTTATCAGATTCATGAATATTATTCCAACTAATATGTTGTATATTGATATTCAGTATTTGAGCAAGTACTGCTCTTCAAGTCTATATTTAGATTTCACAATCATCACATCAGGTATACTGCACTGATGGTGACTCGATTTCCCCAAAAGGGTATTGCTGGGGAAGTCGGAGAGTTAATTTTAGAAAGAATATTCGAACAAGCTTAAATTTAAAGACATTTCTGTTGTAGGTAATGAGTAAAACATAAAAAAAAGCCTTCATAAACAGATTAGAAAAACTGTGCAGAATATATTGGAACTATGTCAGAGGCTATCCAGCAGACGAGAATAGCACTATCCCAAAAAATAGTAACAGATTTGCATGTTAAGAACACAGGATAATTCGTTTTTTTCCCCTTTTAATCTTTTCATTGCAGGAAGAGCTGAATGCTGATCACTCCTCCTATGTTAGACAGCACCCTGAGCTTAAAGCTCTACTGGCTGATTTCCTCCAAATGCTACTGTTGAGAAAGCCTCAGGATGTTTTCTCTTTTGCCCGCGACTTCTTTATTACTTTTGACTCGCAAGTCCCACCAGACTGCACCTTTAACTCATCACAAAAAGTTAACAGCTGCACAACATAAATGCTACACAGTTCATTTAGAGTTTTTCATAGCAGGTGATAATAGGCCCTTCCTTCCTTCTTAGAAAGGGTTCTTTAACCAACGTTACAGTTTCTGGTTATGAGTTGGCATAGCAGCTCAGTCATCATTAAACATCATTATCATACAAGATACGACTTATCACCATTGTTGGTCTCACACAGTTCATTTCTTTGTTTTTAACTTTCATCTTGGCTATACTAGTAAGTAGTAAGTAATTAATTTTGTTAAAAAAATACAATTTTTATGTCTAGCTGTGTTTTCTTTTTCTTGACTACTCGGTGCCTCTGCTTATTTTTCTCTGTGTTCTTAAAAGAAGTCATAATATTTTGTATATATGTAAATACTTATTTTGTGATTCGTTGATCAAAGGCTTTATATTAGGGGTGTTTAAGTCAAACTGGGAAATGTCATGTAATGTCTTGTGAAAAAGGGCATGAAACCAATTAACATTTCCAGAAGCACAGTATGGTGATGAGGTACCTAGTCACAGTGAAATGAATTAAATGCCCGATTCTTGAAAATCAATAGATAACTTGTCCCTGATTTGTCAGAGACACATATATTTATGGCAGGTATAGGCAAGTTCAGTCATAGAGTGCTGCAGTCCTGCAGATTTCAGCTCCAACCCTGAAAGAAAAAATCACCATCCTGAAGCATTAGTAATCCTGAATTGTGTTTGATTTGGGTTGGAGCTGAACTCTGCAGGATTGCGGCTCTCTAGGACTGTACTTGACTACCATGGTCTAAGGGTATTGTACTGGACAAATCTGGGAGTTATAGCCATGTATCCTATACAGTTCTGACTTCACTCCAAGACATTTCCATATGTTTGGGCAACTGAAAGAGTTCCTGGGAGGCCAGCATTTCAGATATGAACCAGGATGTCTGATCATGACTAAAGTGTCCTGAGAAAACATTATTGAAATGCTGGGATAAGTGCATTAGTAAAGCAAATAGAGAGAAATATGGGTAGTCTGTAAATATGGGTCTGCACAAACAAAAGTCCTGGTTTGACTTGAACAACCTTTGACTAAGGAATAAGTGTAAAATCTATATATGAAAACATACGTATATTTTAATAAAGTCGCACTTTATTAAAACATACATTTCTAAATATTTCTTTTAACCCCTTTAGCTTTGATCATGGGGAACAATGTGTTGGCCAGTGCTCATGCTCATGCTCCCAGTACCACACTTTGACAGTTTAAGTACTGAAATACGCCTGTGCAATAAAATCTACTTAAAAAAATTTATTTGGCAGGAAACGCACTTGAGCCTAGACTTAGATGAGTCACATTGACTCATCAGACCACATGACCGTTTTTCATTTTCATTTTCATCTGTTTATGCTGCCTTTTTTCTGATTATCCTTGCTCGTTTTTTTTTTTTTTTTTTCGTGTTTTTTTTAGTTTGAAATTCTTGTCAGATTTTGTGTTTGGAAACGTTTTTACTTTCGCTATCAAATATAGCTATTCTTTCTTTTGTCAATCTTTTATGATGCAAATTTACCAGGTGATTAAGGTTCAATTATTTGTCACATGTGGCTACTGTACCTTACAGCACAGTAAAATTATTATTTTGCATCTCCCAGTTATGAAGCTAGGATAATAGCACAGGGTCAGCCAAGATAAAGCAACCCTGTAGCAGATATGGTTAATGGCCTTGCTCAAAGGCTTAAGAGTACCAGATTGGTACTGCTGGGACTTAAACCCCAGACCTTCTGAACAATAACCCAGACCTTTTACTGTTCAAGCCACCATTGCCCCTTAAGTGATCTCTGATCACAGTCATTCGCGATTTTCTTTTTTCCTGACCACATTACTTCTGACAGTCCACTATTAGTCTTTCAGGTTTTAATTTAAATGTTTTCTTTGCTTAATGCAGGCTAACAGAACATGCTGAGCAGTATTTATTTACCTTTAATCATGGTCTAGCCGTTTGATTTGAACAAGCAGCATTCAGAGTGCTTGTATTTAGACCAGGGGTCGGCAACTTTCAACACTCAAAGAGCCATTTTGACCTGTTTCACACAGAAAATAATAATAATAATAATAATAATAATAATAATAATAATAATAATAATAATAATAATATTTTCCTGCATGCAACAAAAAACATTTAGGACTCAGAAAAAAACTTTGGGTAGAAGATTTCTTTCAAATAAAATACTCAATGTGTATTTGAGTCCTCGTATGTTTTAAAATAAAAAGCGAAACTAAAATTGTCCACTGCAGCAAACCAAAAATGCCGTCTGTTTCTGTGTGCCGTCATCCTTTTATCGCGTGCACTTGAGCATGCAGTCAGCTGTCAATCTGAATAAAACCGGGGGTCAATAAGCTCGATAAATCGCGTGCCGGTGTTATGCGCTAAAATGCCCCCTGCGACGGATTGCCCCCCTACATCATTTCTATCAAATATTATATTATAACATAAATTCATAGTTTTATGATATTACTATTATAATAATCCCTAGGCATGTGACAGCCGTCGAGACAATTAATACAAATTCTAATATAATGTTTCTTTTGTGGCACAATTATTTTGCAGGGGTTTGTCATGTAATACAAAAATGTTTGCACTAAATAAATATCGTTTATGATGAAAAATTACACGGAACGATTTTTATTATAAAATAAGCAATATAAAAATATACATGTTGTATATGGTTTTTTAAAAATATATACCACATGTATTTTTATATTGCTTATTTTATAATCAAATTCGTTTGGTGTAATTTGTTAATCATAAACCTATGAATTTATTTATTTGTAGGGGGGCAATCCGTGGCAGGGGGGGCATTTTAGCGCATAACACCGCCGTGTCGCACAACGGATATACGCATATTTTAAGCGACAAAATATTAAACACGGTTTATTTTAAGGTTACAAGATCACCATAACTTTACCAAAATATTAAGAATAAAAAGAGCTGCGGGTTGCCGATCCCTGATTTAGACTAACAACTGTGGTACACCTCACTGTTTATTTCACTCAATTTGCCTGTATTTGCTACATATAATAATAAAAAAAAATTACACTTTTTTTTTCTTTTTTTTTTTACACATTACAGTACACTTAGTCTAGGCTGTTCAGTAAGTCTTTAAAGCGCAGTGAAAAAGTATTTGCTCCTTCCTGTTTATTATTATTATTATTATTATTATTATTATTGGTCACTAAAATTATTAAGATCATCAAGCAAATTTTTTATATTACACAAAGATAACCTGAGAAAATACATCATGCAGTTTTTAAATTAAGATTTCATTTATTAAGGGAAAAAAGCTCTCCAAGCCTACCTAGCCCTATGTAAAAAAGTAAATGCCCCTAAATCTAGTAACTGGGTGTGCCACCCACGGAAACAACCGCAATCACGCGTTTGTAAAAACGTGAAACTGTAGTCTTTCACATTGATGTGGAAGAATTTGGCCACTCTTTTTTTTTTGCAGAATTGTTTTCACTCAGCCACATTGAAGGGTTTTCGAGCAAGAATGGCCTGTTTAAAGGAAATGACACAGCATCTCAATCGGATTTAGACTGCACTTTGACTTTTGTGTGGTAGGACATGAACAAACCATTTGAGGTATTTTCTTGGAATGCTGCTTTCCTTTTCTTCATGTCAAAGTTTCCAATAGAATCAAACCATCTGAGCAGAATCTATTCCTAAAAGAGTTAGTGACATGCAACATTTTATATTTAGAGTTTTTCACAGCAGATGTTAGCAGCTTTCCTAGGAAGGGTTCTTCAACCATTGTCACAGTTTCTGGTTATGAGTTGACAGAGCAGCTGACTCATCATTAATTAACATTACCATGTATAAAGCATGGTTGATTTGACCATTGTTGGTCTCACACTTTTTTTTTAACTGTCATCTTGGCTATACAGTACTTTTTTTTCTTTTTCAATTTTTAGGGTTTTTAGTTTTTTGTCTAGCTATGTTTATTTCTTGAATGCTCAGTTTCACTGTTTTCTCTATGTTCCCAAAAGAAGTCATAATATTTTGTAAATATGTAAATAATTATTTTGTGAGGTGATGATCAAAGACTTTATAAATGCATTTAAGTCAAACTGGGACTTGTGATGAAATGTCTCACGAGTAACATTTCCAGTAGACTTACAGTATGGCGATGAGGTTTCTATTCACACTAAAATGAATGGATAACTTGTTCCCTGGCTTGTTAGTTCGATCTATTTATGGGAAATGGACACCACTTTTATATTCCAGGAACTTTTCTGGGAGTTATAGCCACATCCCCTGTATAGTCCAAGACATTTCCACATGCTTGGTCTGAGTATGGCTAAAGTGCCCTAAAAAATCTATGTAACTTGATGGTATCCAAGCATTATTGAAATGCTGTAATAAGTGCATTAGTGAAGCAGGTGATTATATAGAGAAATAAAGATAAGTTTTACTCTCGTAACTATGTTCTCTTATTCTGCACAATCAAAAGTTGACCAAGAAATAAATGTAAAATATATTAAAAATATACTGTACAAAGCCTGGCCAAGAAAAGACACACACACTAATATTTCTTTCAGCTTTGATTATGGGGAACAATGTGGTGGCCAATTCATATACAAAAAGTATTCCTCATGCTCCCAGAACCACTATTTCACAGTTTAAGTACTGAAATATGTCCCAAAGAAGATAAAGAAAGAAAAGGAAAGATAAAAATTTATTGCCATATAACATTGCTGAGCCTAGACTAATCTGAGTCACCTTGACTCATCAGAACACATGACCCTTTTTCATTGCTCCAAAGTCCAATGTTTATGCTGCCTTTTTTCTGATTAGCCTCATTAACAAATGTTTTTGTTAGTCCCAATCTTGTGAGTTCTTGTCAGATTTTGTGTGCAAAAATGCTTTTACTTTCACTATCAAATATTGCTGTGCTTTCTTTTGCCGATTTTTATATGGTGCAACATCACCAAGTGCTTAAGTGATCAATTATTTGTCCCCTGTACCTTACAGTAAAGTGAAATTATTATTTTGCATATCCCAGTAATGAAGCTAGGATCAGAGCGCAGGGTCAGCCAAGATAAAGCAACTCTGGGGCAGTTATGGTATGGCCTTGCTCAAGGGCTTGCTGTGGCTTAAACTCTTGACCTTCTGAACAATAATCCAGACCTTTTACTGTTTGAGCCACCAATGCCCCTTGATTATTTGTGATTTTTTTTTACCCTAACCACATTACTTCTGTGATGTTGACAGTCCACCACTATTCTTTCAGGTTTAAATAATGTGACATACATTTCTTAACCCATTGCAGTAATTTTAATGTTTTATTTACTGGATGCAGGCCAATAGAACATGCTGAGCAGTATTTACTTACATGACCACTAGTTTGATCTGAACAAGCTGAATTCCAATAGTGCTTGTGTTTATACTAACAACAATAGAACATTGTTTATATCACTCAGTGTGTCTGTATTTGCTACATAAAATTCCAAATCTTCCATTTTTTCAAAGCATCAAAACTCTACTCTTACTACACTTACTCTTACTACACTTACTCTGGGCTTAAGTAAGTCTAAGTATTTGCCCCCTTCCTGATTCTTTTGCTTTTTCTTTGACTTGCCATAATTGACGGAACAGTGAATTCAGCACTCTACCAGAAAATTCTGAAAGAGAATGTCCGGCCATCATTTTATGGCCTCGAGCTCAAGCACACCTGGGTTATGGAGCAGGACAATGATCCACAACATACCAGCAAGTACAACTCAGAATGGGTAAAAAAATATATTAAGGTTTTGGATTGGCCTAGTAAAAATGTGACTAAAAAAGGAAAAGTGGGACACAATTCCTCCACAGTGATTTGAAATACTCATTGCCATCATCGCAAAACGCTTAATTGCAGTTGTTGCCTCCAAGGGTGGTGCAACCATTTATTAGTAGTGATGGGTCATTCATGAATGATTCGTTCTTTTTGAACGAGTCTTTAACGTGACTCAGAAGAATGAGTAATCTCAGAGAGTGATTCATTAATTTACTGGGCGCAGATGGGCAAAGCATCCCTATACCTCCGTAGGTTATGTACAGAAAACAGAAATGATAGTTACCTCTTGAGTCCTTTGGTCTAAATTATTTGTTTTTTTGTCACGTGACTCCCATAGACGCTATGCAGTGCAGTAGATTGAAAAGAACGAATGACTTAGGCTAGAAGACTTATGAGAAAAAAACACTTAATTCTGTTTCCTGTGTAATGCACTGCATAGTGTCTGTGAGAGTCATGTGACAAAAGAACGAATGATTCAGACCAGAAGATATGAGAGGTGAGCTGGTCATTCTGTTTATCATAATATGTCCTTAGCTGCATTGTAATGTTTTCATTACTGGAACTATAGCCAACATTTGTGTATGTAGACGTTTTGGGGGTTTGTTTATTGAATATTTAACATTTTATTTAACTTCTGATCAAAAGAACAAAATGAACTAAATGACTCAAAAAAGATTTGTTCATTTTGATGAACCAAAGAACCCAAACTTCCCATCACCAGTTATTATGTTACTTTTTCACATACAGTAGAGTCAGGTAGGTCTGGACAGTTTTTTTGTTTTGTTTGTTTTTTACCTTAATAAGAGAGATCATCATTTAAAAACTGCATTTTGTATTTACTCTGGTTACCTTTGTGAAATATTAACAATTGTTTGATCTTAACCATTTAAGTGTGACAAATATGTAATAAATAATATAAAGAAAATAAATAAATGAATAAAATTTTCACGCTTAAATAAAATAGCACGCTTCTGCAGCACGAATCAACTCAAATTCTATTCAGATGTGGCATCTTTGGGAATTGTTTGCTGCTGAAGCAAAGCTAAGCAAGATCTTTGATCAAATTGAGACTGAAATGTTATTAATTACTTGATATATGAGCAGTATTGCATTCACAGTCATGTTGTGCTGTATATCAGCATCACTGTGATGATCTGTGATCCAAATTAAAGCCTTGTTGATATTAACGATAACACCCGTGCTTGTGTATAATGTATAAGCTCGTTAAAAAAAAAATGAAACCAGCATTATTCCAAATTCTGAATGCGTTGTGAAATGTGTGTTACACGGATTCGTGACGCATTCATGAATATGCAAATCTGCAAGTCATCTGGGGGAATTTTTCAATCATGCCCTAACTACACCCTTAAAAAAAAAGTTGTTAATAGTGATATATATGATAACTCTGACTAAATGTTGTGAAATGTTACTGTATTAAAGTGTATACTGTAATTTAACGAAATATATATTCCCGAAAACCTTGACCACAGCATGTCATGAGTCATGTGCTTTCCGGTGTGAAGTCTCTTTGAAACTTCCTCGTTGAAACCGAAAGCGTTCTCGTTAGCCTGAGAAGGAACATAGTGCTCAAGGAAACCCCGGGAAACTTTGTTATATTTTGTACCTTTAACTAACTAAAGACAGAAACTAAGGAGCTGCCTCGAGATAAATCGCTTGGCTGTCGCCCTTGTCTAAATGAAAAGGTAAGAAAAGTAGTCGGATTATATTCGCGTGAATACAACTTTAATTCAGCTCTCAGTAATATGTTAGCTGCTTAGCTAGTTGCAGCTTTACTGTATGTGTCACTCGTCCAGGTCGACTAGAATATTCCAGGGTTTGACGTTGTTGCTTAAACATGTTGGCGCAATATTAATAGTTATATAATCTATGGATTTGGGCTTGTGTTAAAAAAGCGGTAATGTTTCATATTCGCATAAACGTCTTTCCCTCTTCAGTGTGACCAAATAAAGTCGCAAATAAGACACTAACATGCATATTTCCCCCTCTCTTTATATAACCTTTTATAATCTTTCAGAATTAGCTTCTGAGCGAGATTTTAAAGATGTGTAGAGTGTCGAGTTTCCCTTACTGCACTTACTTTACGCTTTATTATCTACTTTTTAATGGTTTGAAATTTAATAGCGTATGAACCAGATGAGTGAGAGAGATATCACTTGGACCTACACGTAGAGTTTACTGACTGCTCTTATACACCTTTTTTTTTTTTTTTTTTGCGTAGTCGTTTTTTAACTATATATATTTAAAATGTGTGTGAGTGTGTGTGTGTGTGTGTGTGTGTGTGTGTGTGTGTATACAGACACACTTTTTTTTTCTCGGATGAACCAGATTAATGAAAGATTTTTTTTAGTATAGCCATTTTTATAGGCTATATGTTTCTAAATTTTGGAAGTATTTAAAGTTTAGTGGCTGCTGAACCGGATAAGTGTGAGGGATGCCAATTATATGGAAATGCAGAGCTTACACTACTGCTCTTGGTACACCTTTAAGCTTTGTAGTATAGTCACGTTTTATATTCATATATTTTTTCACTTTTCTGAAAGAACGAGTGTTACCACATAGACCAACATATAGAGCTCCCCCGCCTGCACTTACTACACCTTTGAAAAATAGTCATTTATTTGTATATATTTTTTAGATGTATATAAAAAAAAATTAAAAATCAGTAGCTTCCAAACTGGATGAGAGAGAAAGATGCTCCTCATACCATCATGTAGAGCTTACCCTACTTCTCCTAATTGATATTTGTAGTATTGTTAAAATTTTTTCCCTTCTATTTTTTGAAATGTATTAAAAATTCAATAGCTTCTAATCCTTGAAGATGAGAGTGTGGATACACATGACCACAAAATGAGGTCCCCTGCCTGCTCTTACTACACCTTTATTAATTTTCTATATATATCTAATTTTTAAAATTCATTAGTTTGTAAACCCGATGAATGAGAGAGTTGCCATGCATATCAACATTTAGTTCCCCTCTCTTGCGCTACACATTTAGGTTTTATAAAATTTTTTCTTTCATTATTTTTGTTTCTAAAAAAAAAATCTGTAGCTTCTAAACAGGATGAGTGAGAGGAATGCCACTTACAGGGACATGTAGAGCTTACACTACTGTTTGTAATTGACATTTAAGCTATACATTATATATCTATAAAACATAATAGTATAGAAATGTTTTATATATGTATTTTTTAGATTTTTATCCAATTGTTTTAAAATTCGGTAGCTTCTAAACCAGAAAAAATATTGGGAATGAGTGGTGCCGTGTATACCAAGATTCAAAGATTCAAAGCTGCTTTATGTAGCGCTCTCTCTCAGTCCTTTAAGTATTGTAGTATAGTCATTCTTAATAATTCTCTAATTTTATAAATAATATTTAAACTTTACTGTCTTCTAAACCAGATGAATGAAAGAGATGCTATGCATATCAACATGTCGAGCTGTTACTACTGCTCTTACTACACATTAAGGTTTTGTATATGGGTTGTTTAGGTTGTAGTATATAAATAATATATTTAAAATTTAGTAGCTTCTAAAAAGGATGAGTGAGAGAGATGCCACGTGTATCGTCATGTACTGTTTACCCATCTGCTTCTACAACACATTTAAGTGTTGTATTATAGTCACATTTTATGTTTTCTTTCTATTTTTTTTTAACCACATGAAGAGAGTGAAATGCCGTGCACATCAACATGTAGAACTCCCCTGGTTGCTCTTATTACACCTTAATTTTTTTTTAATATACTCATATTTTATATATATTTTTTCTAAATTTATAAAAAATAATTTTAAATTCAGTAGCTTTCTAACAGGGTGAGTGAGAGAGATCACACATGTAGAAACATGTATAGTCATGTTTCTACTGCTCTTACTTCACCTGTAAGCTTTCTAGTATGTACACATTTTACAATTTTTTTTCTTTTTTATATTTAAAATTCAGTAGCTTCTAACCTGGAAAAATGAGAGAGTTGCCAGACATACCAACATGTAGAGCTTCTTTACTAGCACCTACTACACTTACTAAACCTTTTATTATAGTAGAATTGTAGTACAACCATGTAGTACTAATTTTATAAAATTGTTTAAAATACAATAGTTTCTAAGCCAGATGAATGAGAGAGGTGCATATCAACATGTAGCCACCAGCTCTTATTGCACCTTTTTATGCTCTTACTAAATTAATTTATATTATAGTCATTTTTTAAAAGTAGAATTCAGTACAGTAGATTCCGAACAGGATTAGTGAGAGAGATGCTACTCATACTGTCATGTAGTGCTTACCCTACTGCTCCTAGTACACTTTTAAGCATTGTATTATAGTCACTTTTTTCTATTTTTAAATAATATATAATATTTTTTTCTTTTTTCTTTTTTTCTTTTATTTATTTATTTATTTTATTTTTATATTTTTCTTTTCTTTAGATTTTGCAGTCCTTTTTGATATTTTATTGATAATAAAAATATAAAATTCAGTAGATTCCCAACAGGATTAGTGAGAGAGATGACACTCATACTGTCATGTAGAGTTTACCCTACTGCTCCTAGTACACATTTAAGCTTTGTATTATAGTCACTTTTTTCTATTTTTAAATAATATATAATATTTTTTAATATTTAAAAATTAAATAGCTTCTAAACCCAATGAACAAAAGATATTCCATGCATATCAACATGATGAGCTCCCCCATTCTTACTATACCTTTAAGTTTTGTAATATAGTAATTTTTATATTTATTAATTAAAAAAATATTTTGCCTTATGACACACACTTTGATCATAGACACTTTGAACATGGACATCAGTTTAATTTTTAGGCTGAGTGTAAGCAGTGTTTTACATGGAGTTCCTTTCACAGCAGGTGGTTCACAAGCATGCATTATTGATAATATGGTGAAACCGTGTAAGAACAAAAAGTCAAGTCAAAAGTCCATCAACTTTTTCACTGTCTTGAGCTTTCAGTTATACAGGGATTGCATTTAAGAAGACCCTTTACACTTGAGCAAGTTGCCACAGACACGCAGGCATATTTTTGTTTGACTGTGGTGGACTGAGCATAAGATTTTATATTTTAATTTGGAAAACCTCAGTCAACTTATTAGCTAGCCAAAAGTATGTAGACAGCTGATTTGACCATCACATCCATACCCACACACAAATAAGAATTTGTAAGCAAACGAGTGTCTAAAATGTGTTAGGATTTCCATTCATTGGAACTAACAGGCTTATATATTGTTGCATTATGATAATAGCCCTGTGTGCAAAGCAAGTTTTATAAAGAGATGGTTTACCAAGATTGGTCAAAAAAAGCCGGAGTGGTTTGCACAGAGTCTTTACCTTAAACCCCATTCAACAACTTTGGGGTAAACACCACAAGACAGGCCTTCTTG
The DNA here is from genome assembly GCA_011419295.1 of Clarias macrocephalus. Lineage (NCBI taxonomy): Eukaryota > Metazoa > Chordata > Actinopteri > Siluriformes > Clariidae > Clarias > Clarias macrocephalus. Next base: position 33,148 of record JAAGKR010005564.1, read on the forward strand.
CCTGACATCAGTGCCCAAACTAACTAATGCTTCCGTGGCTGAATGGAAAAATCCATACAGATGCATTACAAAAGTTAGTGGACCTTCCCAGAGCAGCAAATGAGAATGACTTCATGTTTATTCAAGTTTTAGAATGAGATGTTAAGTAATTTTTAGCCTTCTCAACACAAATGTATATACATTATCCAACAGTTTTGAGATGAAAAATATCATTTCATGATAAAAAGTACCAATCATGGGGTTGCAAGGATGGGTAGCAAGAACTACACTATTGAAGAGTAATAGCAAAGATGCCAAATAATAAGAACATATTTGTGTAACGTTAAAGATTAAAATTGCAATTTAATATCTTGTTGCAGTCTAAACATCAAACATGTTCTCCACCAAACACATCAGTAGAATCACCAGCAGGTGACTCTAAAATGTCCTAACTTTTCCCTCACTGTATGCAGGTGTGCAAGCTAGGACCTATCTCAGCAGGTTCTTCTTCTTCATCTGCTCACCATGACCCCAATAAACCTCAATAAACTTCATAAGATTGATGAGGAGCTGACAGTGTCTGAGGTTGCAGCACTGAAGTTTCTCTGCATGAATCACCTGGGCAGGAAACGTCTGGAGAGCGTGAATGATGCAAAAGACCTGTTCCTCCGGCTCTCAGAGCAAGCCTTGTTTGACAATAAACTCTTTCTGCTTGACCTGCTCTACACTATTGCACGTTATGACTTGCTTCCGATCCTGGACACTAACAAAGAAAATGTCAGCAGGTTGTTAAAAAATCAGAGCTCTGGGGTTTCAGTTTACAGGTAAAAACAAGCAATAATTTTTAATGTGGAGTAGTACATTTTCAGTATAAGCATATTGACTAATCTGCTTTTATGCAAAAGTAAAGTTTTTTTGTTATAACGTAGTTAAAAATAAAGCATGGTGGCTTAGTTGTTAGCACTGTCGCCTTGCACCTCCAGGTCCTGGGTTTGATTCTGGCATCAGGTCTGTGTGCATAGAGTTTGTATGTTACTTCTGTTAAAAAGTCTCTAAGCAGTTGTTGTGTTCCACTTACAGTTTGTTCCCCGGGGAAAAAAATGCATATGTGTTTATAATAAGCATCATATTAAAACTTAAATTTTTCTTTGTTAATTTTTTTTTTACATCAGTTTTAATAAGAATTACAATATCTGTTCTGTCTTTAATGAACAACTTCAGACATATAATTTATGAGTAGCCAAGGCTGTGGTATGAAATATTTTTAGTCAGGTTGTAGGATTCTATCAAATGTATGTACATTCATTGTGGGGAAAAAATAACTAACTGTTCTTTGACATATTGCTCCTGTGTGTTTTAGAAAGATGCTTTATAAGCTATCTGAAGACATAACGACCGAAAATCTTCATAACATAAAGTTCCTCCTGGACGGGCTGCCGAGAGCAAAACTGGTTTCCGCTGTATGTATAGCAAGTTTAAATCCTGTTGTTTGAGATCTTGAGAAGTTTACAGATTAATAGTGCCATATATGACTACTGAATATTCCTAAATATTGCAGACATTTCTAGATGTTTTGGCTGAGATGGAGAAAATGGAAATGCTTGGAGAAGACAACCTGGACGAACTAGAGAATGTTCTACGTCAGTGCAGTAAAGAGCTAGCTGATAAGGTACTGAAATTCAAGAACACAAGTGGAACCAGAGAACGTGATCGTGTGGAAATACAAAATCAAGGAGAAAATCGCATTCTGTCCATACCATGTCAGGAAGAAATCAGAAGTCTGCCTCTACCACTTCAGGAAGAACTCGGCAGTCAGCCTGTAAGTGCATGAACACATCACTGCCAAAATAACATATACCAGAAAAACATAACTAAGCTTCAATTGCAAGGGTTATAAGGATTTTACAGTTTTAGATATTAATAGCAGCAAATTCCTGATTCTGTATGTTTTATATTTGTAGAATGGCTAGCCTGTTTTGCTTATATTTATGTCTTGTTTCTCCTTGGTTTCTTCCCTGGGACTGGATGCAGAACATGTCCATAGCAGAAACGCTCTCATGTATGTGTGACTTCCATTATTTCATCGTTCTGCAGATATTTAAGTATGCACTAATATTTTTGCGACAGTCTCTAATCTCATGCTATCCCTTTGTCTCTATACATTTCCCCATCTTCAGTCTCTATAGAGACAGGTTCCTTGTCTGGGAGTGAGATGATGGTGGACACAGATTCACAACCAAGGCCACCTTCTGAACCTGCACCAACTAATGCGATTAATGTTTGTCTAAAACTCAATTTAATATAGCATAATATTATATCATTACTCATAAATAAACAAAATGACCATAAAAAATTTTGTGTTTTCCCAGGCGGATGAATGCTATCCGATGACCCAACGACCTGTAGGACACTGTCTGATTATTAACAACTACAACTTTGAAGATACATCTAGACTCCTCAACAGGAGAGGGACAGATGCAGATAAAGGTAATTATTGGCGTGTACGACAGAGCTAATTAGTTTTTTATATCACATCATTCCAAATGCCTGATTCTATGAAATATTGTTCATGCGTTTTCTGCAGAATCAGGCTCAGTGACACATTATAGTCTAATAGTAGTAATAGTAATATAATATGTGGATCTGTTTTATTTCTTGCTTATAATTCATGTTTTTTTTTTCACTGAATCTCTTTTCTTTGTTCCTGTTTTGTAGATTCGCTTACAGAAGTTTTTGAGAAAATGCATTTCTCAGTGGAAGAGAAAAAAGATTGTTCAAGTTCTGACATGCTGAATGTAGTGAAAGAGTTTTCAATGAAGGACCACGCCAAGATGGATGCCTTCGTGTGCTGCATTCTCACACATGGTGAGAAGGGCACAGTGTTCGGGACTGATGGCAAACCTGTTCCAATTCGTGAGCTCACGCTACCGTTTGCCCACTGCTCAATGCTCACAGGCAAACCCAAACTCTTCTTCATCCAGGCGTGTCAGGGCGATGAACTGCAGGAAGGTGTGTGGAGACAAGATGGACCTAAAGAGGATGAGTATGAGGATGATGCTGAAAAAGCAGATCTTATCCGTTTACCTGTTGAAGCAGACTTCCTGATTGGGATGGCAACTGTGGAGTCCTACAAGTCTTTCCGTCACACAAAAAATGGATCCATTTACATCCAGGAGTTGTGCAAACACCTGAAATATGGCTGCCCCAAGTAAGGACAATCACACATTCACATTTAGATTATGAAGTGTGTGATGTCCTCAGAAACATAGTTATGACCATGTATTTTTACAGTCAATCACTTGGAAAAATGTTCTTGATGGGGTTTGAGTGATTTTATATTTCACATACAGTAATCAGCAATAATGCATATGCAATTCAAATCAACAATTATATGGGGGCATTGAAAAAAAAATATATATTTTTACTGCGATGTAACGTTAGATTTTGCTAGTTGAATTACAAAATTTGTCAAATCATTATTACTTTGTGTTTCCCTTAATTGAAGCTTTTTGTTTTTGCTTTAACAGAAAAGAAGACATCCTGACAATTCTGACGAGGGTGAACCGCACTGTGAGCGAACTGGATTTAAATAGACGCAAACAGATGCCTGAGCCTCGCTACACTCTTACCAAAAAACTGGTGCTGCCAATGGACTGAGCACTCTTTGTGATCAGACTTTGTCTTCCGTTGCATCTGATTAGCCTTATCACCATGTACGAGTATGAGTTCAGAATGCTGTTTGGTTGATTCTAAAACTACTGTGATGACTAGTATGCAGACAAATACCCAAACAAAATGTTTGGCAGGTTTCTGTACAGTCTGTAGTTATGCTGTTCCATGCTTTTTTCATAGACTACAATTTTTAACCTGTCAGGTAATGGGTCCTGTGATTTTCCTGAGTGCTTAGCATTTTTAGCCCACTTTCTTTCTGCATGTGGAATTCACCTGAAAGTTTTGGCACATAAAGTATTTTGGTGTTTCAGTTGCTATTCCAAATAATCACATGAGTATTTATGGGATTAATGTCAGTAAATGTTTCATCTTGCCTGTCGCACACATTTGGCTCTCAACCAATACATTCTATATCTTGAATGTATATTCTCAACAATACTCTACATCTTGGAATGTGAGAGTGTTATTTTTTGCTTGGACATTAAACACAAAAGCACTTCTGGCCAACAGCAAGCAGTTTTGTGTAAACTACATTCTTGCAGGTACCCACCCATTTGACATTAAGTAACGCACTGCTGCTGGTGGATGTAACTGATGTTTCTTCCAGGGTGTTGTCCAACAGTTTTTCACATTTAGATTATGAAGTGTGTGATGTCCTCAGAAACACACTTATGACCATGTATTTTTACAGTCAAAATCACTTGGAAAAATGTTCTTGATGGGGTTTGAGCGATTTTATATTTCACATAATCAGCAATAATGTTCATGGATTACTTTAGCATCTTTAACTAAATTCGGGTGCTTACTAAAAAGCAAGAAATTGTATTTGGTATTAGAAATTCTCAAATGTTTACAAGTATATTAAAACTTATATTTTAAAAATAATTAAAATTATTTTAACTTTGGAACAATATTTTCTACATTTATGAGAGTGTCAAATGTAATCCTTAATTTCAGTAACATCACATGTGAACAAAATTTTTATGCACTGCAAAATAAAATAGAATACTGTTTGGATTTAAATCCCACATCTATTTTGTCAAAAATATGCCATAGTTTCTGGTGCCAAATAAAATTATATAAAGTATTTCATATACAGTAAATGACATTTTGCAGAAAAGTTAAAAACTTAAAAATGAAAGTACATGTAAGTTGTATTCAGTGTTGGGGGAAGTTACTTTTTAAAGTACTGTAACACAAAATTACTGTCTTTAAAAAGTAATCAGTTACATTACAGTATTACTTTCTGATAAAAGTAACTTGTTAGAGTACTTTTACATTGCAGAAAATAAAAACTCCTTTGTGATTCCCCATGCATGGTGTTTTAGTCAAGACCTTTATAATTATTCTACCATCATCACTCAGCGAAGTTTGGCCCATAATCTGTTAACTACTAATACCCCCATCTCACATACGCGCTTTAGCGCGGTGGCTGTAAGTACGGTTCATCATGATTCACTGCGAGTTTCGGCGCTGTGATTAGCTTTCCATCTTTCCGCATGTCGGTCCTCGCGTAGTCAAACTGCATAGGTGAGAGGGGCTTGTAGGACGACTTTCTCTCACACACAGACAATAAGGGTTTGGGAATGACTGCTGTCTGGCTCACGGATTGCATAAATTGTCTGAATAATGGATTACATTTTTGAAAAAGTAACTAAATAACTGAGGACTTAAATGGCTGACCTAACGTGTTAGATTACTTGTTGCATCAAAAAAAGTGAACAGAGTACGCTAATGCGTTACAGTAGAACCTTGGAATACGAGCATAATTCGTTTAGGATGCGGGCTCATATTCCAAAACACTTGTAAATCAAAGCAAAATTTCCCATAAGAAATAATGGAAACTCAACTTATTCGTTCCACAGCCCCAAAAAATAAATACATAAAAATAATTAATACAATATATAAAGTAAAAATAAAACAAATTAACCTACACTTTACCTTAAAAAAAAAAAAGTAAAAATAAATCCTGACAGCTAGCTTCCGTTTTTCGCTGTGTGTGTGTGAAGCCGAGAGATCCATTAGGTCCTTCTCTGTATTAGCCTGTCGTTGTCTGTGTGCAAGAGAAGGAGCAAATAGATCTTTAACCTCTATAATGAGACTTTCTTTTGCTTTATACGCACAGACACACGGGTTATAATAAACAGTACATGCGCGCTGTACACACACGCTTACAAACACAAAATAAAAGATGTTTTACGTGCACACACGTGGTCACAGTGTTATAGTAAACAGTCATATGACATTATATTCCTGCCACAATTCTGAGCGCGCGGTTCGACATTTAGAGAGCAGACAAAGCACTCTATGCACATGCAGTGTCTCCACTTCGCGCAACAGCTCGATTCTGCACATGCAGTGTTTCCCCTGCTCGCTCAAGATGTTCTCAGTGCACACACGACTTCTCGATTCTGTGCGCGCTCGACTTTGCCTGCACTCGCGTGCAACATTTATTTTCTGTGCACGCTCGACTCCACCTGTACGCTCACCAGAGGTGGAAAGTAACAAATTACATTTACTCACATTACTGTAATTAAGTAGTATTTTTGTGTGTACTCCTACTTTTTAAAGTAGTTTTTATAATCTGTAATTTTACTTTTACTTAAATATGTTTTGTTTGAAGTATTGTACTCCAGGTTTTCTGACTGTCCCCACATCGGCATCTACCTGACCTTCCACATGGTCGCTTCCGCCCTGAGAGTGACGTCATCAACCAGCGCGACCATATATAAACCGTCAATGCCTCCCATTGACTTTGATTATTGCTTTGCCCCATTGGTTTGGTTGGTCTTTGTATATATTTGTAGATAATTTCACTGTATGTTTGTGCACTCACTAGTAGTTGGGGTGTGGCTGCCATTTATTTTGGGAAGAGGGAATTTATTCACTGTTTTTGGTTTAGGGAGTCAGGGAAGGTACCTGTATTTTTGTTTGTGGTGGTGTTTTTTTTGCAGGTAATCTAGCTATGGTAATATACCATTTTGTTTATTATTTTGGCCTGGGTCCACCCTGAATCTGATCCTCCTCCTCAGATCTAGTTCTTTCTGCCACCATTTCCATCAAGTTTAAAATAGAACTCTGAACCATTCTTTTGCTGTACGGCCTGACCCTAGACTGGGAAGTAACGCCATTTAAGTGACCACTTTGATTTTCAAGCACAAGAAAGACAACAGCTTTATTATGCAAAGGTGTTCCTTCAGTTAAAAACAAGTAGTTTGAGATTTATATCTGCTCATCTTTTTTGAACTACGCTAGAATGCCTTATCACATCCCTGCTGTTTAAAAAAAACAAAAAAAAAAAGGAACTCGGTAATTTTTACGCTGAGTAAATTTTTTATCAGCTACTTTTTACTTTTAATACTTACTTACTTTTTACTTTTAATAATATAATTTGAATTTCTTATAATTTTCTTTTGATTTTGTAAAGCTGCTTTGAGACAATGACCATTTTAAAAGCACTATACAAATTATCGTATGCGTTATGAGGTCGATAGTGCCAGCTGATAGGGAAGGAACAGCCAAACAGAAGTAGTGTGTGGAAGTCTGTTATTGGCTGGTTTTGTGGCAGTTTTGTAACACTGGACAAAGTTGAGCAAGCGTACAGGCGGAGTCGAGCACGTATAGAAAATAAATGTTGCGCGGAGAACATGTTGAGCGAACAGGGGAGACACTGCACGCGCAGCATTGAGTTGTTGAGCGCTCAATGGAGACATTGCATGCGCAGAATCGAGCTGTTGAGCACGCAGTGGAGACACTGCACGCGCATAGAGTGCTTTGTCTGCTCTCAAAATGTCAAACCGCTCGCTCAGAATTGTGGCAGGAATATAACGCCATACATACACGGATGTTGATTATACCATTGAGAGACGACTAAGGCCGAGCAGGGGAGATGATTACCCACAATTCCGCAGCGCAAGACAGAGAAAAACCATTGGCTAAGTTGTGATCTTGTGACGCTCGGCGTCAAAACAAGAAGCTCATGCGTGATACATGATACCAAGACGTGCTCGTTTTTCAAATCAAAATTTATTAAAAATCTTTGCTCGTCTTGCAGAACACTCGCAAACTGCGTTACTCGCAGTGAGGTTCCACTGTACTTAGTACTTTTATATGAATTTATATGAAAATTATATGAATTTATATTGAATACATAACTAGGTATAGAGCAGATTTCTATATATATATTCAATAGTATAATATACATTTTATATTTATAATAGTTTCAGTCCTATATAGTTATAGGGCGTTTCAGTTAAGGGGGGCTCAGCCCCCATAGATGTTTAACACATATTTGACTTGTTCAGAATCAGTACTCAAATGAGTCTTCCTGATCACACACACAGACTGTTTACTGTATAAACCTTTTTCTATTTTTAAGTACAATCAGAAAAACCAAAAAACAGCATATAACTTACACTGATTAGCAATTTAAACAACACACCTATGAGGCTGGACAAAGGAATAAACTGTGTGAGTGCCAATAATGTCAAACATTTATCTGTTTATTCTTTGACAATACTGCTGCTTTTTGTTGGAAACTAGCAGACATAAAAATGTGAAAAATCATTTCTGATGACTTCAGCCAATGTTGGGAACACAGTGTTAATGTGCATGAGAGGCTGCCCATGTTCTATTCTTACCTGCTGCTCATTTGGAGACCTACTCCCATGTGACCTTCCATCTACAGTTAAATATAAATATTAAAACTTTGCTCATCATGTTATCTAGTTTAATTTAATGTTTTAGCTTCATAAATAAGACAGTCGGTTCTACATTCAACCCCTTAAAATTTCATAGCTACTAGGCTATTTATTCTAATTCATTAATATAGACAAACATTGTTTTAATGGAATTAAGCAAAGCATCTTTTTAATATCATCCTTTTTTCATGCTGTCTGTCACTGTTCTTAATCAGTTATGTGCATATCTCTATGGTAGTTAATGCCATATGCACTGTGCAATGTTTTATATAGACAGTTAGGGTTTCCAACAAAAAACAGCAACAGCATGATTGTTTTATAAAGTAGACTACAGGTTAATAGAGTATGTATTAAAGGCTTCATTTTCACTAGAGGTGTGCAGCTGGTGTGATGAGGGTGAACAGGGCGAAAACTTAGTAACTGCTTAATCCTTCATGACATTTGGTAAACTGTATTTATGAGAAAGGACTGCACTGATGCAGATATAACAATTTATTGAAAAACACACACATTGGCTTAATCCTCGCTCTGTGATGGTGAATTGAAGACCGCGCTGAAAGATGGGGACTGAATTTTGATTTATGCATGTAAAAAAATCTATTCATATAATAAAACTGTAAAGTTGGCCTGTCTGTACATTTAAAAAAATTTACTTAAAATTTTGTCTGTTTGTTTGTTCACAAATCAAGTAAAAAATACTGAATGAAGTTTAATGTTTTTTTACAGGTGTATTTGGCTGAGCTTGATCTTACATATAGGATTTGTTTCATCGCAATGGGACCACGGAAAAAGAAAATATGCTATTTTTTATCAGCAGGGCAGCGAGCAGATCACAATTACACTTCGTACAGTCATGGAGGCCCTGGCTTCACTCACAGCTCAGATAAAGCAGCTGCACCCGATCCTATCTCCTACTCCTCAACTCCCTCATTCTCCTTCAACACAAGCCACTCGTTATGACCCACACCTCCCTGCACTGCCCACCTACGAAGGGGATCCACCTGCTACTCTTTCCTGTCTCAGTGCTTGAATTATAGGCTTCATCATTCCCCATGGAGCAGACCAAGGTTGCGTACACCATAATCCTCCTTTCAGAAGAGCAAGGGAATGGGGAACAGGCATGTGGCAGGCAAGTCATTCAAAAATGAAATAAGGGGGGTGTTTAGCAGTTCATTTTTAGGACATCGGTCAGCAAGACAGGTGCATCAGGGATCTCGTTTAGTGTTCAACTATGACATTGACATGACTTTGGCTCCCTCTTGTGGCCGGGACAATCAGGCATTCTGCGATGCCTTCCTTTATAGACTCTCTTATCCAATCTAAGACGAGCTAGGACCGTAAGAGTTCCCATTCGGCCTTCAAGAACTCATGGATCTGATAACACATGTTGGTACTCGCAAACGGACCCAGAAGGCCCTCAGTTACCCAAGTGGAAAAGTGGAGAACCAGGTTTTACACTCCCGTGAACAGGAGCCGGGTCCGAGTAATATCCTGTTTTGGCTGCTCTTCCTTTCAGCCATTACCAAGTCATAACATTTATTTGTTTTACTGTACAGTATATATATATATATATATACTTTTTTTTTTTACAACATCAGTCAATCACGATAAATTTTCATTCATCATTCCAGCCTTGATAGCAACAAGGGGTGCTGTTGGTGGTAAGTTAGGGTTCTTTGTAAATGCACCCCCAGGAGCAGAACTTATGTTTGTGCAGTACTTACTCTCCCGCTCAAGAGTTTTGGATGACTCCAAGGTCATTCCTGATTTTTATTTCTTTCCACAATGTAAAGCAATGTCGAAGGTGTCCAAAATATGCAATAATCTGCTTTGAACAGTTAATGTTGAGATGTATCTGCTACTCATGATCTGTAAAGCTTCACAACGGCTCTAATTTAGTGCTTGGTAACTGGTAACTCTAAATGAATCTCTTCTGCAGCAGAGATAAGTTTTGGTCTTTCCTTCCTAGGAAGGTCTTCATGAGAGCCAGTTTCATCATGGTGGAGCAGTGGAATGGGGAACTTAACATTATTAGAACTTGACAATACTGTTCTTGCAAGAACTATTCCAGAAAGGCTGACCTCTGTGTCGTAAAATGTCTGTTGTTGTTGTTGTTACATAATTACCTACTTCCATGTGTGTTATTTCATAGTTTTGGAATCCCTAGTATTGTTGTAGATAATATAAATCACTAAACACAAACTAAAAAAATTTGCAGTTGATCCCAAACTTTTGAGCGGTAGTGTATTTCTGAGTGTTTTTAGTTTCTTATGTAAGGCTTCCGCTTCTGCTACCCCTCCTTCACCCTAACCGCCATCAGGCTAGACTTCAATATGCAGATTGTACTCTTCTAATAGGCTGGATGAAAGAAAACTTTGGGCTTACTGATTAGACTTGGGTGTGCTCCTGTGCATTTTCGTTGTTTGTGTTTATACTTAGAAATTGTTCTTTATTTTAGATTCTTGCACAACAATGTTTTGGCCAATAGCCTATGCAAGTCATGGTCTGCCGCTCTATAAAGTTGAAGTTCTTGGCAATTAAGTAGGTCATGACCTAAGCATTTGAAGTCTATTTGCTAGGGCACATGTATTTAGTGCCATGCTCGGTCACATGTGTCTTCTTCTCCATTTCAGACCACAGACCACAGCCCTCCATGAGGTTGATTCTGATATCAAAGACATTTTGAGCATATGGCAGTGTCAGATATCAGTGTCTCTGTTTTTTTATTATTATTTTTTATTGGACCAGTTATCAGTTATCCTTTTTTAATTTATGGCTGTGTTCTTAGACAAAAGTGTGAATGGGCCTATGATGATTGCCCTCACCGGAACATGCTCTTTTTTCTGGATGCCCCAAACAATCGGAAAGGCGACTCATCAGAGAAAATGACTTTACCCCAGTCCTTAGCAGTCCAATCCCTGTACCGTTTACAGAATATCAGTCTGCCCCTGATGTTTTTCTTGGCGAGAAGTATCTTGCCCTTCTTGAAATGTATGAACAATCAGTCCTGTGTTGTGCCAATAGTAAAGCTTCCTAAGACTATTCATGTGTGGGGTTGCTTCTCAGCCAAGGGAGTGGGCTCACTTACAACTATGCCTAAGAATATAGCCATAAATAAAGAATGGTACAAAAACATCCTCTGAGAGCAACTTCTCTCAACTATCCAAGAACAGTTTGGTGATGAGCAATGCCTTTTCCAGCGTGATGGAACACCTTGCCAAGAGTCAAAAGTGATAACTAAGTGACTTATGGAACAAAACATCTTAATTTCGGGTTCATAGCCAGGAAACTCCCCAGACCTTAATCCCTTTGAGAACTTGTGGTTAGAATCCATGAATTCATGGACAAACTATGAGGCTAATTATGAAGCCTAATTATGAGGCTTCCATCAAGAATAGGCTTTCATCAGTCGGGATGTGGCCCAGAAATAGTTAGACAGCACCCCAGGACAAATTGCAAATAATTAATTTTATTTATAAAACAAATTGCAAAGAATTAATTGCAAATATTAAATCTATAAATACAATTATATCATTCCCATTCTTAAATCACTTCATTTAGAATTTAATACAAGGTTGTCCTTCTTTCCCACCAGTGCATTTATGGGGATGCCCCTCCCTATCTCAAAGAACTCATCACCGCACATACATCCACACGTAACCTCCGCTCTGTGTCACTAAATCTTTTGAAACCTCCTAAGACCAAGCTCCATAACATTTGACTTTTTGCGCAGCTGCACTCAGTCTGTGGAATGCCAGAGTATTTGAGAATGCCACAGACTGTTGATACTCTGAAAACTTTTTATCAGAGCTTTTGGTTAAAGTAATTTGTAGCACTTTGGAACTTTTTCAAATATAAAGTGCATTATAAATAAAATGTATTATTATTATTAGGTCCTTTATATGGGTATAAATGCTATAATTATTTATTTGTGTTATTCCAAATGTCTGAATAAAACTTGCAAAGTTAGAGCAGAATTATGCTATTTTTCTTGGTGGGGTGCTGAAATTGAGTTCACCCCTCCACAAGAACCAATCCAAACAAACAAACAAACAAACAAAACCTGCACAACAGGGTATTCATCTATTTTACCTAATCTTTGAAAGAAAGACGCATTACTCTTCAGAACTATATAAATACAGTCAAAATCTTTTTTATTCATTTTTTGCCCTTTTATATCATATATAAAATATTTTTATAATATTTTTTCTAATAAATCTATTTTTTTCTTATTGCCTATGCATTGGAAAAGGGGAAGTTATGCTTCATGCATGGATAATTAAGCCTGTCATACAGATGCAGCACCAGATACGTTTATGAGGCAGTGAATAAAATATGCAAGCATCAAAGAACAAAATGGAATCAAGAAACAAGCATCCAGAGCTGTAACTTGCACTCTTGGGAAAAGGTACCTGGATGAACATCAAAACTAATCAGAGGATTTACTATATTTAACAAGTTAACAGAGTTAGTTAGGTCACAGGGGTCCCCCACAGACATATGTGTTCTTATTCCAGTTGAAATACCCCTCACATAATGTTTTTTGATATCTCAACTTGCCTCTCATTCACTGCTTGTTCAGTGAATGAAGTTCAGTTCAGCCTTCATGTAAATGCTACTGCTGAACAATGCCCCATTACTTCTGAGTCACAACCAGCCAACACAGATGTGGTGTCTGTATTCAGTTACGCTGTATTCACCATTAGATTTAATTCCACATTTTCCACATAATTCCACTTTTATACCACTAAAGATTATCAACCTTAAATTATCAACCTTATTTGGTTTATTTTGCTTTTAGGAGAAAATCACTGGGGGAAGAGTTCTGTATGTTGTTTTGTAACCTTCCTGCACTGTTTAAACACTGTGCTGGCATGCCCTGCTCTCGATCAGGTCTAGAGTCCGGGGCTTTTCTGTAGAAAAGAATTAGAAGTCCCAGTCAGCTTTTTTGCCATAATAAATGAAAACATGAGCATCGCTAGGCCAGACCCCCCCCAAAAAAAATTCTCCAAAAACGTTACAAGATCGTGTAGCCCCGCCTCGATCTGCAGGCTGCAGACAGGGGCTTCTCAAACTTTACACAAATTGGTGATCACCACGTCCCCTTTAAATTTCATATGAAACTGGCGGCAGACTTTGGCTCCTTCGGCTCCTCCCTGTCTTTCAGCGCTGTCTTCAATTCACCATCACAGAGCGAGGATTAAGCCAATGTGTGTGTTTTTCAATAAATTGTTATATCTGCATTAGTGCAGTCCTTTCTCTTAAATACGGTTTACAAAATGTCATGAGGGATTAATCAGTTACTAAGTTTTCTCTGTGTTCACCCTCATCACACCAGCTGCACACCTCTAGTGAAAATGAAGCCTTTAATACATACTCTATTAACCTGTAGTCTACTTTATAAAACAATCATGCTGTTGCTGTTTTTTGTTGGAAACCCTAACTGTCTATATAAAACTTTGCACAGTGCATATGGCATTAACTACCATAGAGATATGCACATAACTGATTAAAAACAGTGACAGACAGCATTCAGTGCACTCGTTTTTAACTGCATAGCAGTGTGATTTATAGGGATACTGTAGAAAAATCCTGTTTTTGTAATAAATATTGTATTGTATTAAATAATGTCCCAGATCGTGAAATGCATTTTTTAGCCTTAGAGTAGGGTTTTTTGTCACTTTGATTGAGAAAAAGTCTGGCGAAATTGAGCCAGCACAGGACACAAAAATGTCTTTTGGGTTTTTTTATTCTGAAAATTAAAAATTGGGGTTCAATAAAAATAAAATAGTCTCAGGGAATTCTCCCCTATAAGCACAGTCCCAACACATTCAATGTTCTTCAATTAGTTCAATCTGAGAGGCTGTGCATCTGAGCCTCAGCTTCAAGTACAAATAAACTTAAAATTGAGAATTAACCAAAATGGCTAGTACCAAACAGCAAATAAAAAAAAAACAAAAAGCTGTTCACTACACAAACAAAAATAACTGTGGTGGCTCTTCTGTTCAATACTTTCACTCAAGAACAGGTTATCTTGTGGCAGACTTCACACAGGTCACACTTTAAACATTTCTCAACATATCTGAATGGAAGTATCAGATGCACCTAAACATAACGTGCTGCAGCCGACGGTCTGACGTCCTGGTTTTTTCTTCACCGTTATCCCTCCGTATCCCCAAGGATGCCCGTACATGGCAATGCCATCTAGTGGCGTACATAAAAAATGCATGTACTATTCCCACATGGCTACATAATGAATAGAAACAAACAAAAAAAGGATGATATTAAAAAGATGCTTTGCTTAATTCCATTAAAACAATGTTTGTCTATATTAATGAATTTGAATAAATAGCCTAGTAGCCATGAAATTCTAAGGAATTGAGTGTAGTACTGACTGTCTTATTTATGAAGCTAAAACATTAAATTAAACTAGATAACATGATGAGCAAAGTTTTAATGTTTATATTTAACTGTTGGTTTTTCAAGTCACATGGGAGTAGGTCTCCAAATGAGCAGCAGGTAAGAATAGAACATGGGCAGCCTCTCATGCACGTTAACACTGTGTTCCCAACATTGACTGAAGTCATTGCATCAGAAATAATTTTTCACAATTTTATGTCTGCTAGTTTCCAACAAATGCAGCAGTATTGTCAAAGAATAAACAGATAAATGTTTGACATTATTCGCACCCACACAGTTTATTCCATTGTTCAGTCTCATAGGTGTGTTGTTTAAATTGCATCAAATGAATAAAAAATAAAATCAGTGTAAGTTTAAAGTTATATGCTGTTTTCTGGTTATATTTTTCTGATTGTACTTAAACATAAAAAAAGGTTTATACAGTAAACAGTGTGTGTGTGTGTGTGTGTGTGTGTGTGTGTGTGTGTGTGTGTGTGTGTGTGTGTGTGTGTGTGTGTGATCAGGAAGACTCATTTGAGTACTGATTCTGAACAAGCCAAATGTGTGTTAAACATGTGAAAATCCTAGAAACGCCTAGAATCCTAGAATCCTTAACTGAACATCCTAGGAACGCACCTGGGTGGCTGTTTGTCCAAAACTAAGCCATATAAAATCTTTGGCAATGCCATAGTATACCTTTCACCTAGTAGAAAGGTGGAGAGTGAGGTACAACATTCTACATTTTCAGTCTAAAGCATAGCAAAAACACGATCAGTGTGTTACAGTAGGGTTTAGCTGTATGCCATTTTTCTTCCACTTGGCATTACATAAAAATGAGACCAAAATACTGGTAATAACTATTCAGTTTTATGATCAGAAATTCATGCAATTATCGCATAAACAATGTAAAGTCTGTTTTTCTAATTGTCATGAATGCAATTACACTGGTGAGAGGCACAAAGGCAAGTCTTAAATGATGACACCCTTGAAATGACCAAAATATGGCAAGGGCCAAAGCAAATTTTAAAAAGGGTATTTATTTATTTATTTATTTACAAATAAAACAAGTCCTTATCTAATTAACATTTTTATTGGGCCACTTTGTTACGTGGCGCGGTATGGAGAGCCACACCACGAGATGTTTTTTTTTTTTTTTCCACTCTAGCTTACTAGTAAAAGGAACTAAAAACCCCACCTCCCACCCACCCTTCTAACATTGATCAAAGTGTTTGTGGAAGGTTCATAAAAAATTTAATAAAAGGCATATTATATGTGAGTAACATTTACAATCATAATATGGAACTGGCTGGGACAGAGATTAAAAATTTAAACAAGGTGTACATGGACAATAAAACCAAAAGAAACATTATCAAATAAATAATGAAATAAAATAAATTAATTAACATACAATAATCTTATAGAGGTCTATATCAGTTTAGTCTATCTGCAAAAATAGTATGAATGGTTCCCTAAGCTTTTTAAAAATGGACAGTTTGTCACTTAGTGTGAATCTCAGTTCTTCTAATTGTAGCATATTTCAAAGTTCTGTAGCTCACATTTCAAAGGTGGGGACAGCATCAGATTTCCACATTTGTAAAATGCGATTTTTTGCAATACACATACAGAATAGAATTGCTTGTGTTTGGTTTCTATTGCGAGAACTGTCCTCTGCACCTAAAAGTCCAATACTAGTATCAGGTTCCAGATTCATTGAATACACTTCAGAAGGAAATTTAAATATATTTTTCCAGTATGGTTGTAATTTACTGCATGTCCAAAGTTCCTTTTGACACATTGCACTTATTACAACATGAAAAAATGAAGTTTTGATTTAGAATAATGGAGCCTGTGAATGGCCTTATATTGGATCAGATGATGTCTTGCATTTACAGAACATGAATGTACATTACTCAAGCATTCATCCTACCTGTCATCGCTAAGGTTGATACCCATTTCGTCTTCCCAGTCCTGTCTTATTTTGTCTGTACTGCTATCCACCTTCCCTAACAGTAGCTTGTATAGGTTAGATACATTGCCA
>JAAGKR010005565.1:0-49933 GCA_011419295.1 Clarias macrocephalus
TTGACTGGCTACTTTTATTTGTTTAACATGTAACACACAAACACTGGGTCGGGTTGTGACGATGATGATAAAAAGTTCCACTTCTGTATCCCAGTTTAAGGTGTGTCCCCAAAGTCAGTGTGTGTCCACGCCGGGCCACCGTACCGACCTGTTCCTGCGAGACCCCGGCAGCGTCCTGATCACCGATTTCTTCGGCAGCGTGCGCAAAGTGGAGCTGACGCGGGAGGTGCTGAACCTGACCGCGCCGATCGAGGAGGCCCCCGCAGACACGTGAGCG
The DNA here is from genome assembly GCA_011419295.1 of Clarias macrocephalus. Classification (NCBI taxonomy): domain Eukaryota; kingdom Metazoa; phylum Chordata; class Actinopteri; order Siluriformes; family Clariidae; genus Clarias; species Clarias macrocephalus. The sequence goes on from JAAGKR010005565.1 coordinate 278, forward strand.
AGTTCTACTTTAGTCACACGCTCACTGTGCGTCGTTCACCACGTGCACCGAGACACTGGGACGTCAGGATCTGCATAGAGGAGATAAACTCAAAACATTTGAAATGAGGTTTAGAGAGGGGGATGGGGGAGAGGGAGAGAAGCACAGCAAGTGGCCTGGGTGGGAGAGGTAAACAGAAAAAGAGGGAGAGATGTCCAGTTAAATACAGTTAGAGAGACAGTGAGAGAGACCAGAGAGAGACAGTGCGAGACACAAAGAAAGAGAGTGAGACATATGGGGGAGGTGGCGAGACAGTGAGAGATAAAAAGAGAGGGAGAAAGCGAGACCGAGAGAGACAGAAAGAGACAAAGAAAGTGAGGGAGTGAGACATCGAGTGAGACAATGAGTGAGACATAAAGACAGGCAGAGAGAAAGTGAGATAGAAGAAAGAGATAGAGATACGCAGCAGTGGAGAGAGCGAGACGAAAGGGGAGACAAAAAGAGAGAATGGGAGGGAGAAAGTGAGACAAAGACAGAGAGGGAGTGAGACAGAGGTGGGGCAAGACAATGAGGGATAAAAAGAGAGGGAGAAAGCGAGACTGAGAGAGCCAGGAAGAGACAAAATAAGAGAGGGAGTGAGACAATGAGTGAGACACAAAGAAAGAGAGGCAGTGAGACAATGAGTTAGACACAGAAAAAGAGGGAGTGAGACAATGAGTGAGACACAAAGAAAGAAAGGGAGGGAGTGTGAGACAAAGGAGGGGCAGGAGAGAATGAGAGAGAAAGCGATGGCAAGAGAAAAAGCGAGACAAAGAGTTGCACAACAATGGGTAGAGCGAGCGATTGATTCAAAGCAATGTAGAAAGGGAGGACATAATTAGAGAGACTGAGAGAAAGATGTACAGAGTGAAGGAGAGAGAGGGAGAGAGAGACAGAGAAACATGCACATTGATGTAGATGGAGAGAAAAGTAGACATTAAGAGAGAGAGAGAGAGAGAGAGAGAGTGTGCGGGAAAGATGAAGATAAACACAGAGTGGTTGATGGAACTAGTGCTACGTGCACTCAATTTCAAATGATTGAAATTTAGTTCCAATAATGGAACTTTCATCTCGCAACACACTCATCTTTCAGTTTACATGGAACCACACACACACATGTACACACACAAACACACACCTCCCTCAAACAAGTCATTCACACACAATGGCGTGTGTTTTAGCCATCAGCGTTGGCCCCGGGAATCAAATTAAAGCCCAATTTGTGATATCGGCTCTACAGATGACATTTTAATACCCTGTTGCACATCTGTCGTCATGGCTACCGCGGAACAGGACCAATCAGGACGCCGCGTTTCCTCCTGCTTACAGAGTCCATTACGGCCTTTATCGCCGTGTGTACTCGCGCTGTCTGATCAACAGTGATGAACTGATTGAGGATCGTATTGTTCAGTGTAGACCTGAACAAGTTCATCAATGCTGGTCACATTGTAAGGAACACCTGCGCATGCAGTGTCAAGAAAAAGTATGTAAACCCCTTGGAATTAACTGATTTCCTGCATACATTTGCCGTAACATGTGATCTGGTCTTTATGGATGTCACAAACAGACAAATGCTGTGTGTTTAAGCTGATGACACACAAACAATTATATTTTCTCGGGTCTTTATTAAACATTCACAGTGATGGAGGAAAGCGTAAGTGGATCCTTTGGTTTTGATAGCTGGTCGAACCTCCATTCAGTAGCTCTGGATGAGACATGCACAGCATTCAGGAGGGAATTTTGATCGGTGCTCTTTACAGAAAGTGACGGTTCGAGTCGCCTGGAATATCTCTGGTAACTCAGATAACCACTACCTACAGCCATGCTGAGCAGAAAAGCGTCTCCCATTGGATCAGGTGGCTGTTACTTGATAACCCTCAACGTGGGAAGATGTTGAAAGGTCCAGCTTCACCTCTTTCTGTAAATGTTACATTAAACATGTTACATTAAACATGAATTTCAATTTTCTCCATGGGAAAAAAAAACACATTGCCACAAATACATAAGCAGAGCAAAGATTAAACCGCAATTTGTTCATATAAACATACTCTATTAATTGTACTTGGAAGCAGAATGAGTTTTCTTTACTGATCACGAGTAATGATGTATCATCAGTAATGATTGTGCCTCATAGGACATGTCACAGTCATTTAGGTGTAGTTTATCAAGGACACCACGAGATGGCAGTAGTGCACTGTACATTTTCTCCTCCTGTCTTCATCACAGGCATCACATTCAGTGAAGCTTTCAAATCCCAGATTGAAAAGATTTCAAATCTGCTATTAGCTTATATCATAATGAGCACAAGGACGGTTTAATTAATTAACTGCCACACCACACCACAACATGATGTACAATTACATCTGAATGTGTGTGTGTGTGTGTGCTTGTACCCTGTGATGGATTGGCACCCTGTCTAGCGTGTACCCCACCTTGTCCACAGAGTCCTGGTAATACTGGGTAAGTTCTGTAGTTCAGTGAGTGAGTGCTTTTACTCTTGTTTTTCATGTTTGAATCATGTATTTGTATAATCATTAGATTTGTGACCTCATATAAGGATAGCCCCTCCCCCGGGCTTGTTGCTCAGCTCTGCAGTAGCTCATTTACATAAAAATTGAAACAAGACATTTGGAGGAGGTGTAAAAAAAAAAAAAAAAAAAACAGAGTTAGATGTATATAAAATGCATTCTCGTTATCTATTTCATTTGCCACATTAACACACACCCACACTTGGGGGAAGCTGTATTAACTTGTTATAAAGAATAACTTGAAATCTTGAAAATACAGAAAACCTGTGTTAACTTTTTACAAAAAATACTAAAATAACGGCCCTTTAAAACTTGAAAGTCATTTTTAAAAATGTAGGTAAAATCATTGGCATGCCAAGAAATTTTTTTATATTAAAACATTAATTTAAAATTAATATAATTTGCAAAAAGAATCTAATCACCATGAGGAAAAATATAGTTGCAAGTAACGATTGCACAAAGCACCTGTGCCATTGCCACCCTGGCGCACCAGAAAGACAATGGGCACATGCAGTTAAACGGAACATACCAATTCCATCATGACATGATTTAGGAAGGGGGGGAATTTTATGTTTAGATCTCCAACATGCCCCAGGTGCTCAATGTGATGTCACTTAATAAAATGTCACACAGAAAGTTATCATTCACTTTTTGGTATAAGTTTAAGGCGTCGTCACGGCTGACCCGTTTGAGATATCAAAAATCCCTTCGCAATTTAGCATCCTCAGTGTCTTGAAATCACATGGCCCTGGTTTGTTGGCGATTGTACAAATCCCCTTGGAGGAGTATATCAAAATCCATCGGGTGCATTTAGCCAACGACTTCCTGTTGAGTAGAGCTCATGACATTCAATATGAAAGTTGTTCAGCTCAATGAGATCTAAGGTTTCTTGTTCATACATGCAAGTGTGTATGAGCTATGTAACAAAATCTTGTGTGAGGGCCCAGTGCTACGCCCAGACTCCGAATGACCGCAGATTCCAATCCATCTGCTGATTTTCATTATAATGACATGGGGCTGATGTCATAGTGCTTTTATGAAAATATGCTTTTCTGATTTTTTTTAATTGTGTGTCCAACTCCTTTTTAATAATAATAGAGATACTTATTAGGAAAAAAAACGAATCAACCTTGCTTCTTATAGCATTAGTTAATTAATTTATGAGAAAGCATAAATTACCATAGACAGCTTATGCTTTTTCTTGTGAGAGGTGCCAGTAATTTTGCAGCTGATTGAACATACTGAAAACAGTAGGAATTTTATTGCATTCAAATCTCCCTGCAATTTTTATTTATGCAGTAATCAGATTTTAATGTTTGAACTGGGAAGCAAGCTAGCTAGCTAAGGAAAAGCTACGATAAGTACAAGTTACAGTAGGAACCAACTAGCAATTTAGCAGTCTACAGGGGAAACATGTAGCATGAAGGTTTAAGGAAAAAACTCTCTCCACAGTGTTTCGTTGTTTTGATGTGGGGAAGTTGGAGGTAAGCAATTTCCCCCAAAAATATGATGATTTAAAAAATATATATATAAAAAAAAAACACAAATAAATATTCATCAAGTGTGCGAACCGAGCGTGTGAGACACCGCTCCCTCCTCGAGAGAGAGAGGGGGGAAAATTAGTGCTGGAAACGCACTAACAGCCGCCTCCATTAGCACAAGCAGCTCCAAGCGACAGCTTTTCCAATTAATGGGAGAGGCGCTTCATTATCACCGTTTTAATTTGAGGCTTCGGAGGGGAAATCACGCCGCATTCGAGCTAATCAGCGGGGCGGTAATGGAGAAGGAACGGAGGGAGGAGCGAGCGCCCAGGGCGCACGCCGAACAAGACAGGCCGATCCTCATTTCGAATGCTAATCGGTTGTAAAGCGTCTTCGATTGGGACACGAGTGCGATTTCTGAAAGGGGTTGGAACAAGATTTTTGCGAGCCTGAGGACGTCGTGTTATTCAGAAAGGAGGATTAGGTTTTGGGAAACGTGTGTCACGTATTGTAGATAATGTTTGATTATGATGCGTTGTCTGAAAATAGAAATGTAATCCAGTAAAAAAGCCTCAGATGACTTGTTACATTTGACAAAGTAATTGCATGAGGTACAGAAGCAGGAAACTTGTGAAGGTTGTTTAGGATGTTGGTGGAGCAGAACGAGACTATCGACCTAGACTCAACAAAATTAAGTTACTTAATCTGTGGTAAAGGCTATTATCTAGTGTTTATTCTTGCAAGAACCCCATGAGTCGACATCACAGCATCATCCAGAGTACAGCTTTAGACATACCTTTATTTAACCACGGAAAAATAGACATTCCCTTTCCCTCCCCCCAGTGTTTACACTACACTGTACCTTGCTTCTCTGTTCTTAGTGGGTTTCCTCCTACATTCCAAAGACATGCATATTATGCTAATTGGCATTTCCAAATTGCCTGTAGTGTGTGAATGTGCGTCTGAATATTGACCAGAGGTCCTACCACAGTTTACCAATTTACAAATTGGAATTAATACAGTGGTACAGTGGTGGCCTCCACGAGTCCCGAGTTGGACTACAGAGGTTTCAAGGACAGATGGTACCTTGCTTCAGAAGATTGCTTCTGTACATGACTGACCCTCACTTACACATTGCATAAATATATTATAAGCTTTCGTCTGTACATTGGTCAGAACTCGCTCTTTTAGTGATATTTTTACGTTTCATACACTGGAGCACCAGAAACCAGTCTCAGAAAACTGGTGGGGCAGAAATTAACTAAACTTTGGCAGTACTTGGTATCTGCCTAAAGTTAAAACTGCGCCATAAATGAAATAAAAAATGATAAGTAGAATTGAAGTTATTAGCAGTTGTGTTCCAGATTATGTCATAGCATCTAGCTTGGGTTTTTTCCCCCTAAAGACAGAAACAGTGACACAGCATGGCTTACTCAGAAAAAAAAAGGAGAGAGAGAGAGAACGAAAAGTAGACTATGAAAACTGAACCTTCAAAGATGAATAGACAGATCAGTGCATGTTTTAATGCATTTAATGAAACTTTTGCAGTACTTGGATATCTGCCTGAAGTTTAACCTGCACCGTACGCGAGATCAAAATGTTGAGTAAATGCTGAGCGATGTTCTGAACAGTTATGTGCCAGATTTAATAATCTACTGTAAAATAAGCTACTTGTGTAATGTAAACAAACACCTGCACCAATAGATATATGAAATAATATGATTTGATTAATTGATTACATTGAAACTGATCAGCTTATTTTTAGCTTTAAACTATTTCTATAAACTCTTTTCCTGTGAACGACAGGTACTTACGCAAGAAGTTCTATAAATCTGCTATAAAAAATAATCTGGTAACCCAGTAATGAACGCTCATGCCCAACGTAGGTCTTCCACCAGACGAGTGAACAGAGTGAGCATAGGGCAGCGTCTTTCCCACCCCAAAGACTCTGTTTGTTTGTTTTTTTAAATTTATGCTGTTTGCACTTTCCATGTTTGACGCCAAGGTGTAATGAAAACACAGTGGAGCAAAACAAGGTTGAAAAGTATACTCAGTGTATACTTAGAATTTGTCAAATTTATAAAAAATAAACAAACAAATAAAAAATAAATCAAAATAGTTGACTGGAATCTGTAACAGAATTTAAAATGCATCGAGTTGAGCACATGTCTGCCAGGTTCTGTCCCAGACAAAAACAAACAACAAAATCTTGGCCTGTTTATGCAACTCCCAGACCTGGAAACAACAAACGCGGAAAATTATTAAAATGCGATTCAAATCTCGTCTCTGTATCTTCCTGCATGTGGCACACAGCCAGTGCCGTGGAAGCTGTGAGCCGTTAGCATTTTTAGGTTATCGTGTCGCTTTCAGCCCGGCACCGAACCTCCTTTCTTCCTGTGTCTCAGCGGAGATGAAGATCCCACATTCCTCTCCTCCGCTACCTCACAGACTTGGTTTTCGCCTCCATTAGGAGGATTGCTCCACTTTAATATCTCCTTTATGCTTCCTGCCCATGGTTTTTTAAGGGAGCGTATGGTAATTCAGGACGGCCCAGTCTCGTCAACGGTCGAGCACGAGTTAATTAAACGTCATGCAAAGTAAAAATAAATAAATAAATACAACCCTCGTCATGCAACGTCAGCGGTCACAAGTTCGCAGGGAGGTGCGAAGCATGTAGAATATGCATATAGTTCTCTTACACAAGAAACTGTAACCATCAATCACTACATTTTACATTTTTTAAAATAATTTATATTTATTCGAATAATCTTTTTACATCCACATGATGCTAAATTATTAATAAAAAAAAAGGGATCAGATATTATTGTGTGTTCCTGGCTAGTTACTTGGACAGTTTTAAAAAGCTTTTCTAAAATGGATTGTTATTATTATTATTGTTATCTTCGTTCCTATTAAATCCACGGCTTTAGTGCAGATTTAATTTCAGATTAAATCGTACTGATTCAAACACGATTTCCGTTCCTGACGTTACCGATCTTCAAGGCAAACATACGATCTACATGGTACTCTATGGTCGTATAACGGTCCTTCATATCGATCCGCTCTTCCTCGTTATTCCTGTGTCTCTTTTTTCTCTTTCGGTCTTTGTTTCGCTCCGTTGGGTCCTGCGTCAAATCATATCCCTTTCTCCAGTCAGCAGGTGGAAGTGTATCGATAGCCTTGTCCCTAATTAAATTTCAGAAGCCTTTTGTGTAAGGAGCTGCGGTTTGGCCGGCTTTCTGCTCTCTGAGCGCCCTCGATCGACCCGAATCCTCGAAGAGCTTAGCCAGCACGAATCAAGGGCCAAGATATTACTACAGATCCATGGAAATAATGAGGGAGGGGAAGCAGCAGTGGGTGACATGCCAAGCGTTATGGTTTCTACATGGATATCTACGGCATATGTCAAAACCTACAGTACCAGAGTGCGACAATTTCACTACATCACTTGTGCACCTGCGTAATTTACACTAAACTGCGTTTATTTGCCCTCGGATCAAAGAACCGATCGTTTGTAAATCGCTTTGTTCCGTCTTCTACAAAGGGAATTGAAATAAAAGAAGATTTTAAGGGATTGTTGCGTCTCACATCCATCAAACATTTATTGATCATGTCTCGAAGCTGGGGATTTGTTTCCAAAATTCACTCTCGCCAGACACAACAGGTCTTCTTTTACCTCCATGCGGTTTACAAACCATTACCGCTCTGATTTGAGGTCTAAACAAATGCTGTCTGATCAACAAAGCAACATTTAATTGCATTTATTTGGCCAATCAGAGAGCCAGTGGTGTGTTTAAAAAATAAATAAATAAATAAATAAATACAGTATTTGTGTGTCTGCTGCACAGAGACTAATGGCTTTTTTTAATTATTTTTTTTTTATTTTTCACTTCAGGACCGTTGCTGAACACAACGAGACGAGCGAGGCGCTGTCTTATGCAGACCAATTACCGGTGGCTGAAATCATACATCAGGTAAATATTAAGTTTAAAAATAATTAGAAGAAAATAAATATGCTGATTTAAACTACTTACTCACAGAGCAGCTCGGAAATTGCAGGAATAAGCTCCGGGTTTATGAGGCTAATAGACGTTCTGAGGTGTGAAATCTTCCGGGGCGACTTATCTCATCTGTATGCCGTAGAAGAAGCGAAACGGAGTACAAGTGCTGCATCGCTTTATCCCACGGTGCTGCTGAATCCTCAGTACTGGTCAGACGTTTTCCAAACATTAATGGATCTACAATGGAATGTAAAGCTGTAAATGGCAAATACAAAGCCGTAAACACACCGTGTGTTTGCATTAGCCACTAACTTCTCTTTATAAATGACGCAACGTATCGGGAATATAAATTAAGACGACTGAAGTACAGGTATTAAATTTGCTTAATAAAGCTTATTATTTTAAATAGAACTTGTTTCACCAAATAAAGTAAAGTTTCTTGAAATTTGAGACAAAATAATATCGCTTTTAACTGTCATTATGCTTGAAAATTAATCGATACATAGTTGATAAGATTTCACACACAAAATTAGCTTTGTACGGAGCCCCTCAGGTGACACTGGGGGGAAATATTCCTTTATTTACTCACTGACGCATGCCATAATAAAAAATGTAAAAAAGTCACATCTGGGAAACGAGTGATCTCATTACCACACCTTCATAAGTCATGCCCACAACATAGTATCTCATTCCCATGCCTTAGTAAATCGTGATCACAACATAGTATCTCGTTCTCACATTTTAGCAAGTCATGGCCACAACATAGTATCTCATTCCCCATGCCACAGTAATTCATGGCCACAACTTGCTATCTCATCCCCATGCCTTAGTAATTCATGGCCATGACTTATTATCTCATCCCCATGCCTTAGTAATTCATGGCCATGACTTATTATCTCATTCCCATGCCTTAGTAAGTCATGGCCACAACAAATTATCTCGTTCCCAAGCCGTAGTAAGTTGTGATCACAACATAGTATCTCGTTCTCACATCTTAGCAAGTCATGGCCACAACATAGTATCTCATTCCCATGCCTTAGTAAATCGTGATCACAACATAGTATCTCGTTCTCACATCTTAGCAAGTCATGGCCACAACATATCATCTCATTCCCATGCCTTAGTAAGTCATGGCCACAACATATTATCTCGTTCCCAAGCCGTAGTAAGTTGTGATCACAACATAGTATCTCGTTCTCACATCTTAGCAAGTCATGGCCACAACATAGTATCTCGTTCCCCATGCCATAGTAATTGATGGCCACAACTTGCTATCTCGTCCCCATGCCTTAGTAATTCATGGCCACAACATATTATCTCATTCCCATGCCTTAGTAAGTCATGGCCACAACATATTATCTCGTTCCCAAGCCTTAGTAAGTTGTGATCCCAACATAGTATCTCGTTCTCACATCTTAGCAAGTCATGGCCACAACATAGTATCTCGTTCCCCACGCCATAGTAATTCATGGCCACAACTTGCTATCTTGTCCCCATGCCTTAGTAATTCATGGCCACAACATATTATCTCGTTCCCATGCCTTATTAAGTCATGGCCACAACATATTATCTCGTTCCCATGCCTTAGTAAATTGTGATCACAACATAGTATCTCGTTCCCGAGCCTTAGTAAGTCGTGACAACAACATAGTATCTCGTTCTCATGCCTTAGTAAATTGTGATCACAACATAGTATCTCGTTCCCAAGCTTTAGTAAATCACGGCAACAACATAGTATCTCGTTCTCACATTTTAGTAAGTCATGGCCACAACTTGCTATCGCGTCCCCATGCCTTAGTAATTCATGGCCACAACATATTATCTCATCCCCATGCCTTAGTAAATCGTGATCACAACATATTATCTCGTCCCCATGCCTTAGTAAATCGTGATCACAACATATTATCTCGTCCCCATGCCTTAGTAAATCGTGATCACAACATAGTATCTCGTTCCCGAGCCTTAGTAAGTTGTGATCACAACATAGTATCTCATTCCCATGCTGTAGTAAGACGTAAATATTTTTTCTGCCCTCCGCTGTTACCAGAGGGGCTCCGTAGCGTTGTATTTGAAGTTTAAACATGTTAAATCTTTGATGGATAAACTAAAACACTGCACACACTACTATAAAGGACTTGATCTTTTATCTTTGATTGCAGCTCAAACCGTGGGCAGTGTTTATAACATCTGGTCTACATGTTAGAAATGTTCTGATGTGTACAATAGTTGATGTTAAAGTTATCATTTAATGATGATGACCTGGAGGAGGATTGTTTCAAGAAGTCTTAAGAAAATCTATTTGCTAGCCTTTAAAAAAAATCAGTTTAAAGTATTCATTTTCATACAGTACTTTAAATCAAAATCGTACTAACACTACTACTACTATTACTACTATTATTATTATTATTATTATTTTATTTCTGATTTGGACTTTGTATTGCTTGATCATCACTGCCCACCACAAACCTACACGAAGAAAGCAAGAATAAATTAAATTTAAATTTATTTATTTAGTGCTTTTAACACTGGACATTGTCTCAAAGCAACTTCATAAAATTAAAATATTATGGAAATGTTTAGGAGCAAGTAAAAATGTATATAGATCATAATGATCAGATTGTCCCTGATGAGGAAGCCATGGCGACGGGTGGCAAGGAAATACTCCCTGAGATGGCAGTAGGAAGGAACCTTGAGAGGAACCAGACTCAACAGGAAACCCATCCTCATCTGAGTCATAACAGATAGCAGGATTTTTTTTTGCTGACATACTGTGTTAGGCAACTGGAAGTTCAACATAACAGAAGATGTTAACATGGAGTCCAGTTCTGTTGGGCACCAGGATGAGTCAGCAGGACTCGGGGAGCTCAGGAGCAGCGTGTGTAGCTCTAAACCATCGTGAAGCAGAATCCAGCTGGAGGTGATCCTTCTATTGAGGCCTCAGGATCCCCGCAGGGTTGGCCTCTGTCTACTGGAGATGGAACAATCTCCAGGTGCCTCGGGGTGGGTAGAGAAAGCAAGAACAGGTGGAAAAGAATTAGCGTTCAGCACTGGATGAGGGTGTGTATTTAAATGTACTGTAGTGTGAGGTTATGGGATGAATGATGTGTATGCCAGATTAAAGAGATGTGTCGCGAGTCGGCTTTTTAAGTGGGAGACTGAACTGGTGTCTGAACCCCGAACGTTATCAGGAAGACTGTTCCAAAACTTCGGAGATAAATATGATAACGCTTTGCCCCTTTATGTGGACTTTGATATTCTAGGAACTACCAGAAATCACCACAAAAGAGTTTTGTGATCTTAAGGAGCGCTGTGGATTGTATCAGTAGGAGCTAAACCGTTTAGAGCCTTGTACGTACGTACAGTAATGCTAATCACAATGCTTTGTAATCAATTCTAGTAGCCAGTGCAGGGATGATGCTGTAGTATCGGGGTTATGTGATCATAATTTCTTGATCTGGTGAGAACCCTGACGGCTGCATTTTGGACTAACTGTAGCTTGTTTATTGAGAATGCAGGAGTAATGCATTACAAGCTTTTCTGCATCAGATATGGATCAAATGTTCTGGCAACATTTCTAATGTGGAAAAAGGCTGTTTTTGTAATACTGGAAATATGATTTACAAGGGACAAGTTCTTGTCTAATAGTACGCCCAGGTTGTACAGTAGCAATAGTACAGTACATCCTTCTAAAAGCACTTTCTTTTGTGAAGTGAAGGAGCTGATCACAACTATGAGACTGAAAGTTTGCCGCCTCAAAGGAGCTCTTGCTTCTTCCTGCACTTTATGCGAGACTCATTAATTACTGTGTAATGTATACCCGGGCGCCCATTATCTCTCTCTCCCGTCCATTATTTTCTCCCACTCTGCTTCTCCGTCTGTCTCATCTTGTAGCTCTCTCTCAGTGAGGTTGTCTTGCCCTGCATCCGTTTCTCCCCTTTTAGTCACGTTATGTCTCTTTCACATCTCGCAGCACATCCGAAGCAGCCTTGTTTAAACGGATTAAAGACCACATGCTGGTTTTCCTCTCAGGCCAGACTTAAACACGTAATGATCACCAGATTCCCCACAGGGGAGAGTAAGTTTTGTTGTGTTGCTTCTTATTACCTCAGATCGCTTAAAGAGGCAATCGTTCTCGTCTGGAGGTCAGCATTACTGTACTGTTTATACACTTTGTTGTTGTATGTTTGCGTACGCCACAGTGCTCTTCAGGTCCCCGTTCTGATTAGTCTGATTTTGAGAGAAATCCCAGGATTATTTCAGTGTGCGCATTTGAATTTTTTCATATTTCGACGGTTCGATCACAAGGTTTTGTACAGCACTAAACTTCAAAAGAATTTCTATGGTACTGCAAATAGGGGGCGCCAAATACGCACAGTTCTATTCTACATAATCACCGATTGTGATTTAAAATTACTTTTACGTTACATGAAATTTTTTTTCTTCGCATATACCAGGTCAGCCAGGATACAGCGCCCCCTGGAACAGACAGTGTTAAGGCATATTTATCAGATCAAGGCATTATTTTCTCAAACATAATATACATTTAATTCTCATCAGAGGACTCATCGACTAATTGGACTGATGGTTTGCTATGTAGCAGAATGCAGTTTGCGTAAAATGTAGAGCAACAATCCAGCTTTTCAACAGTCCAATTCTTTGTTTGTTTTTGTTTGTTTGTTTTTGACTCATACACATCTTGGGCAAGTATTAAATATCTAAATAGACCATACACCATACAGATACTATATGTGAAAGAATCTATACTAAAATGAAGAGGAGGGGAAAAAAGAAAATAAAATCACTATGGAAAATACAGTGTGTTGTATATAAACATTGAAATAATTGAATAATTGACGAGGCTGATCCTGTGTACACGTCATTCTTTGGCGGGTGCTAATCAATATTAGCAAGTATGCAAATGCAGCGGTCACATGATGTCAAGGTGTCAAAACAAACAAACAAAGATTTTTCTTGGCGGATTCCGTAAAAAGCTTTCGTCGTCTTTTGCGAGTCGACTGTGTGTCTGCCATGACGGTTGGTTTGAGGTCACGGGTCACATGATCTCAGTGCCACAGAAGGAAGGCTGCACGGAATACTTTTCAAAAATATATATATATTTTTGTGGAATGCTATTTAAAAATTAACAACTTTTTCCCGTTCGAATCAGTTTGTTTCTGCGAACACACTCACTCCGTTCCATGCCAGAATCTCGGCGCGAAAGGAAACGTCGCGCGTCCCTTTGTTGCTCGAGAGTGCAATTTACAGCTGAAAGTGTAATTCCTGCTTTGTGCTCAACAAGAACACTTTATATTGCATCCGTAGCTAGAAAGAAAAGCACTTTGTCCAAATCTACATTACCGGAATCTGCACCGAGAGAGCTGTACGTCGCTGCAGAGAGCATTTTGAAGCCCGTGATTAGCGGATAATCAAAAGATTACGACGAAGCGCGCAGTCGTCACCCGCCTGTTATCTGCAAATATCTGTTATCTGCCGTCTCGGTGGGAGAGGAGCTTATCCAACTCGCCCTCCCGGCTAGCACTAATCACCGCACGCTCAGCTGAAGATCTGGGCCGGTTCTGTCCTGCTGCCGCCGCCGCTCTATGCATGATTACTTTTTCGCTTTTATGTGAATGAAATCCTGTCTGTATACGGAATTGTAATGCTGGCAGCGACACTGACTTCAGGGAGTCGGATATAAAGAAGGGACAGAAGAAAACTCTGTTACATCTCTTGACACGTACAGAAGTGAATTATTGCTTCTGGTGGAGTTCGCAGGTTTCGTTCTGGTTTAGTGAAACGTCAAACTGACAGACATGACGCATCCCAGAAATATATATATATATATATATATATCCTTCACAAGAGCAGCAGAATTTGTTATAACTAACTTCCAAGGGATTATAATGGATTTTTTTTTTCTCTTCAAACTTCAGTGGAAATGTGCTTAAGTGGTGATTAGTTCTCATCAAATGTGCGAGAAGTTTCGCTCACCCCTGAACTGGTGTGAAACCAAAGCTGGAGTGTGTATAATTGGCTCGGGGTGGACGTGTGAACCTGACATTGCGTGATGACCTTTAACCACTTGAAGCCATCTGCTAATTGAGAACTAATTGCGCTAAAATGCCATGAACTTCAAAGAGAGAGAGAGGTAGTGTTTAAAATAAATAAATAAATCCTCTGAGCCGCTCTGGCTTTTCACACAACCTGGTGAAATAATCCTCGTCACATCGTCACTGCTGCTAACTGCACGTGATTAACTGACGGTGTGTAGAAATGTCTGTTTTGTAATTAGGGGTCGTTTTATAGCTGCTTTATAGCTTTATAAAACATAGCTTTACATATATAGCTATATGGGGGGGGGGGGGGGTCAGTAAATCAGTGTGTAACTGATTGTGTAGTGTATGTGTGTGTGCATGGGTCATTTGATCGGTGACCCTTTCATGTTTCATGTTCAAGCAATCAAGGGGGCACAAACTTTTGCACCCACCCGTACCAAACTTTATACGTTTCCGTCTCAGGGCGCCAGACGGAGCAGGGACGAGCGTGCGCGTGTGTTTGGAGACGACAGTGTGTATCTGGAGCTCCAAGCTGTGGTTTCCATGGCAACGATGGGTGCCATAATAACTGCCTCGTCTCGCGGTTCCGGATGACTAGCGAACTCGGCATGTGCGCCGAGCAAGTGTTTTGCGTTGCGCTAAGTTCTTTCTTGGCTAGCTGCGTGTGATTACATCATCTCCAAACGCGCAGGAGCTGGCGAAAGGATCCGGGGTCGAACCTGCGCTCGCGTCCTCGCTGTCAGGGTCCGACCGAGTGACGAGTCTCACACAGTCTCACAAAGCAGGGAACGATTGCGCTGATATAAAAATAAAAATCACACTCTCAGTGCCATTGGCACGCTTCCTGAACATGAGCAAAACCATTATAATATCGCACATCCCAGAGTTTTATATATATTTTTATGCATTAAACCTGAAAAGGAAATAAAGGGGGAGCTACTGTATAAATAGTCATTGTGGCATGTTCAAAAATGATGGCACGCTAAAGAATTAGAACTTTTACGACGTATGACTTGTGAATGCTTTCTCAGAGTCTCTCTATTCCTCTTTTAGTTATTTTATTTCTCACTCTTCCTCACACAACGCGTCTAGTTTATGAGGTATTCATGGGCCGCGTCTTTTCAGATGATCCGTATCCGCATACGCCGGTCGAACTGAGCCAACACTCGAGCTAGGCTTTGTGCACCTAGCTAATGGCGGACGGATTTCTGCTAAAACGTCTTCTAACAATCCACTCAAACAATCATTTTCAGATGACAATAAGTACGTCAAGCAATTTTCCAGCGATGTCCCCCCCGGTAGCTGGCACACCCGGTTCTCCTCCGCTCGCCTCCTGTGAAGGTGGCCTCCGTCTTCTTTCCCCGCAGGCCGCACGCTGCTTTATAAGATAAGAGAGATTTGTAGTGTTCATCTCTAGCGTACAGCGAAGCAGTTTAAGAAGATGGCCTCGCGTTATTCTTCTCGAACGTAATTGCAAAGTTATTGGGACGTCTTTTTTTTTTTTTTTTTTTTTTTTTTTTTAAGCGAGTAAACCTTTCGGCTGCATTAGCATATAAATGCACTCCTGCTGATGCATGCGTAATAGGAGGTGATTTAAAAGTATAATATACACACACGCACAAAGTGATGACGTGGCTTTAGGAAGGAGGAAAATGTCCTTTGTTGTTGTTGTTGTTGTTGTTTTGTTGTTTTTTAACACTCTTTCTGCTCCACACAGAAACCCAAGCAGAAAGACTGGCACCCGCCGGACGGCTTCATCCTCGGCCTGTGGACGCTCATCCTGCTGGTCTTCTTCAAAACCTACGGCATCAAACACCTCAAACACATCTTCTGACCGCCGCTCGGGTTTCTCCGTCACAAATACTTATTTTCATCTGGAGCGTTTTCGACAGCGCCCGTGGTTTAAAAAGATAACTTTTTTTTTTTTGGTTAATTGTTAGACGCAGGACACACTGTTCAAAAGGGACACGCTTTGACGTTGAAGATCCTTTGTTGCGCTCCGTGATGGGATGTATTCTCGTTAAATTTTAGCACAAGGGTCTTTTTTTCCCCTCTCTTATCAAGAGGCCTGTTCTTTCAGCACTTTTTTTTCCCCCTCCATACTTCTTTTAATCCTTGGATACAGTCGAGCAAGGACGAACTCACTCTGAAACTCGGTATGATCTAGTTGAAATGTGCCTCGACGTCGTACTGAAACTCTCTGAACTCGGCTCTTTATTTGTCATGTGTGATTATTATCCGCACTTGCTATTCAACAATGAGTGAAATCTACCGTACTTGTGTGGGATCCGCTCCTGTGCCTGTGGAGTGAGAGATTCTGTACCAGGTTAGCACTGAACAAGCTATGAATAATATACTATAGTTTAGTATTTCAGCTCGCAGCGCTTGATCACGTGGTTACTGATATCCGATAAATATTAACAGCTCATTCTGCAGTTATTAAATGTGACATAATGACATCCTACATGATCTATTTAACTTCATCGTTATATACATTTAAGTTATACCACAAACTCCTAAAAATCTACATCAGTTTGACAATTAGCTCAAAAAATTACCCATGATTCCTAGCCCCTATTTAATAATTTCCTGTAGTAATGAATTTAGTTTTTATTGTTTTGTTGAATTCGTCTATAAAAGCTATACATGTAATAAGTTTAAGAACTGTTTGTTTACCTGTTGTTCTTTGCCCTGACGAGGGGAAAAAAAAAAAAGGTTTTGTGAAATTTGTTTCAGAGTAGCATAGAAAATTTACGTACACTGACTTTTTTTAGTATTACACTTTTAAGTATTATGTACCTATGGGAAAGCAGACAAGGGCTTGGAGTCATGGGTAATTTTTGAACGTGGTTCATGTTCTTAGTTCACTACCAGAAACTTTTCATTACTCTATATACTGTATCAGCCTTGTAGCTGCAAAGACGCAGAACGTCCTGTAGGACGGGACCGCAAACATCTAGTAAGTTTTTAAAATAAGAGGGAAATTTTTGACAGCTAACTTTTTCTTTGCCACATTAAAAAAAAAATTACCTTAATAATTTACTATAGTGATAAATTTAGTTTTTGTTTGTATGTGTATGTATTTAGTTTAGCGTTAATAAAATCTACTGTTGTTCTTTGGACACTTTTGGGTTTGATTTCTTTATTAAAGCTCCTGTATACCTGTTTCTTTACATGTTCTTGGTTTTTTTTTTCCCAGAAGTTTCAGGGACAGGGGCTAGGAATCATGGGTAATTTCTGAACATGTTTCATGTTCTTGATCCACTATCAAGAACTGTTCATTATTGTACCAAAGAGCCTAAAATATTCTTGTAACTTTGTGTAGAATCCATTATACCACGGCGCTCCGCTCTGATTGGTCGGAAGGTGTTTCATGTCCAGCATTTCTATAATAAGGCCAAGGCTGATTTAACCTTTTATGTCAGGTGAAGTCTGTACAACATTTAAGGAAGGGAGTCTTCAGTGTCAGTACTTTGTAACAGTTCTTTTGGATTGCATTATTTTGAGTATATTAATGTATTAAGAGGGAAAAAAATCTTGTGAGCTGATTTTTTTTCTTCTTCTTTTTTTTACCCACATGAATGTTACACAACATTAAAGGTATCTATAAATGAATAATAATAATAAAAAAAAATGCACTTCTCCATAAGCCACTAAAACTCTCTGATCTATTATGAAAGGACGGCTTTTCTCTCCCTTCAGTTTTTTTGTTCTGTAAGGTAGGGAGGATGAAGAAGAGATGCAGAGTGCGGTGTTGTGTGTGTGTTTTTTTTTTCTTTCTTTTCCTCAAAGCTTTCAACCTTGCATAAATGATTATATGAATCGGGTAATGACATTGGAGGTTGAATTGAAAGCTTTCACACAGAGTTCTAGTCCATTAGGGTAGAGACGGTTCTGGATAGCAGAAGGTGATGGAGTGCTACGGTGCTTATTTATATTTCTCACGTGATAAAGCCACATGCTAAAAGTTTGACCATGAGCAAAATGTAAGAACGTCTCCATCCCACCACCATCACTCTGGACACCTACTGTACATTCAGATGTGGGCCCTGTATCCATTATTTTCAAGACCTCAGCAAGAACATTTCTTCAATCAGGAGAGAAAAAAATTAAATGCGTCGCTGGATTCAACAGGTTAGACGGAGTTTTTTTTCCGATTGCAACTACTTCAATTCTTTCCATTTCTTATTGTCAGCCTCGCAGGTACAATAACGGCTAATTGCGACAGTTAGGTGATTACCCGAGCCGTGGCCTGTAATTTCCGTCGTGCACCGCGTTATGCGGTTGAAACACCGTGTGTGCCGTCTCGGATTCAGCCTGTTTGAAGTTTTTTTTTTCCCCCAGAATGTATTCAAACTAAGAAAAATTCCTCCGAGTTTCGTCTTTCTGCAGTGCTACGCTTGGTATGATCAGACGCTTATTTCAACACTACAGCATGAAACACAAGCTTGAACTAATTCCTACTCGTCATAAATTATGCTTGAACATGTGTGGATGTGTGTTATTATCTGTACACGGTTGGTCAGTCGATAACACGTAGAACACAGTGGAGCGCACAAAAACAACACTGACAGCGATGTTGATTTATTGATATGACAGTTCATAAGAAAAAGCAAGATAAAATATCTACTGTACATCGCCTGTGAAATTATAGTTTGTGCTGAATAATGAATTCAGCAATAGAATAGACTCCCGTTATTAAGTTTCTCATTCGTTCACTTTTGAACTGATTACTGATAATGTCTTGCGTAATATTTCGCCATATCCAGTAACCTGTACATGTAGCATTAGTTTAAACTTGCAGTGGACGTGTAATTTTATCAGCATCATTATCATCATCATCATTCATTCATTGGTCAGAAGAACTGCTTTGGTGGGATTTTGATGCTATTCAAGTGTTTAACAATTAGAGAAAGAAGAAGAGCGTCCGAGATGCGTTTTAAGCTGAATCAAAAGAAGAGGAGTTATTGCTTGATGTGTCCGCCACACCTTGATGCACTTGTTTTCTGCTTGTTTTCAGCACTTTTAAAGCATTCGTTTGGCTTCTGTGTGATGAACATCAAAAGAATCAGTCATTAGCATGTCAGTCATAGAGAGACGCGGAGACAGACAGGTGCGCTTTCTCCTGGTTCTAGCGGACAAGCGCTGTTTGGACGTATATTCGTCTGGACACAGGATATAAAAGGCGTTACCACATAAAGAGTCAGGAAGCACAGTGAGGTGGCTGTTCTCAGGGCAAATGTAGATTATACTGTACATTACTATATTATAATGCCTTAGAAAAATGTGCAACATCAACGTATTTTTCTTAATTATGACTTGGTCTTTATATCATGTTACTTTTGACAGTGATGAAGAAAACAAACCAGTCCACCTTTCCTATCCTTGACTCTTTTTTTGTATTAACGCCAGATTCGGATGTACAGTAGTTGTGTCAAAGCCTGCCTCAGGCACTTCTACTAAAGAGTAACAATCGGAGAATCTCAGCGTTATGAATCATATCCAGATGATTTGCATAATCTAAAAGATGCGACTAGAAAATCGATTTAAGGGGCTGCGTAAGCCGGATCTTAGCAGGCGTAAATTTCCTCTGCGTTTGGACCTGATCCACTGACTCTAAACATGACTCTGAGTTAATATTTATAGACTTGCGCAAAGAAAATCTACTAAACAACATTAGTACATTTTGGGTAAAAGTACATTAACAAACATTAAGCCGTACTTTAAACGTTTCCGTGACTGCTTCATCTAAAGCTAATAGTCCTGCTGCTGCGTCTGGCCGTGTGTAACGTTAGGCACAATTTCTATCTCCATTATCTCAGCAGGCATTCGTACCCTGTGTCTCAGCCAGAGATTTTCTGTACAGCAGCAGGACTATAAAACCCTCCAGCATTAGCAGCTGAATACTCGAAATCCCTGCACACCGAGTGTGTCCTCACTGTCCTCTCACACCAGGTGTTTTTCTTTCTTTAGGCCGTTAAAAAATTCAGCTCAGTGGAGAAACAAACAGAGCTCGTTTGATTGTATACTCGAAGCCCCTCGTGTACTCAATCTCAAGCCTGACTACATTTACACAACAAGGGCCAATCCCACAGAATAAATCAGTTATATTACCGGAGTATCTCAAATTGTGTTTGTAGGCCGGACGGCGACATTTCACAGCTACACAAGCTGGTCATGAGGTCCTACATGTCTGGGGGGGGACTAGACGAGGACGCCATTGGTTTCTCCACTGATTATCAAAAAGAGTTTCAACCTCGTCCTCCAGCTTTGGGCTTGAAAGTCTTAAAAGTCTCCAGTGGTCAAGTTCTTGAAACTCTGTACCTGCAATTAATGGGGTTAACTCTGATCCTCCATTGGTCAGGATGTTCCCCAATGGTTTCTTTCAACATTTAAATATGAATTTGTGGTCAAAGATCTTAACAACAGGTTCTCTAATGGTAAAGTACTTGAAACCCTCCAGTCCTCCAGTTGTTAAAACCTTAAAAATGATTCAGTGGTAAAGTTCAAAACTACCAAAACTATTTCTTAAACATTGAATTCTTGAACACTGGTTCTCAGAAAATGAAGTTCTTGAAAGTGTGGTTCTCTATGGCGGAAGAAAAAATGTGTTATTACAACATACAGTACATGTTCTGTTATTGTGCTTGGCCAGACAGTTACTCATAAAATTAAAAATAATAAAATAAAAAAACATATAACAAGTTTGATGTTTAATGAAGATCTGCACTTGATGCAAATGAGCTTGCAGTTCTGAAACTGGCTTTGGTCATCGATCTACACAAAGAAGCTGTTCATGTGTGCAGAAATGTCAGAAAAAGAGAAACAGACCAGTTGTTTCAGCAGATACAGTAGAAAAGAATGAAAGAGCCAAAGAAGCTGAGAAAAAGGATGGACTGAAATAGTTAGAACAGAATTTGAAAGAAGAAACCGGAGGAACATTGAGACGGGCAGAGAGAAACAGGACAATCAGAAAATGACATTTGTTCTAAAGCTACAGCCGGAGATGGTCCGAGTTCAGCCCGAGAGGAGAATCATAGAAATAATTCTCTGGAAAGATGAGCAGCAGATCTTCAGACCTGTGAAAGATAACAACTCTGGTCCTTTTATTTTCAATGAATCGATAAATGTTTTATAGCAAACTGGTATTAGTCTTGAGACGTTTTCCCATAGATTTATTCACGGTTTATAGTTTTTTTTACGATAATGATGGAGCTCTGAGCCGAGTGCCATTAAACGACATCTGATCCAGATGCTAAGCTGAAATTCTTCCAGCGGCTGAGACTAAAACCTAGACGCTTTCTCAGTTACACAAATCATAAACCTTTTTGCGTCAGATTTAGAAAGCTGGACATTTCCAATCGTACAGTATTAGTACGATCCTGCACATATATTCTGTGTTCAATAGACTGAAGAACTCTTCGTCTTCTCCAGCATGAAACCTAGAAACATTTTATGGACATATTGTACTTGCTTTATGTTTCAAAAGGTTAAACGTTTATACCGATGATTCAGCCAGCTTGCTGTCATGGCTTATCTGGATTCTCAGTGAGGAAACAGTGGCAGGTCCTTCCATGTCCAAGGTCACACTGTCAGAATGTGTTACGTTCCCTTTTACAGTAAAAAATAAATAAATAAATAAAAATCCAGTTTCTCGACTGGTGAGGTTTATTGAATGCAGTTTTGTTCAATGCCTGAATTTATGAAATTAAGCTTCTCCAGTACCCAAGTTTATTAAATGGAGTTTTTCTCCAATGGTGAGGTTTATTAAATACAGTTTCTCTAATGGTGAAGTTTATTAAATACAGTTTTGCCAATACATAAAAAAAAAAAAAGGTTCCCTGCTGCTTAAGTTTATTAAATCCAGTTTTTCATATTGTGACGTCTATGAAAGAGACTTTCTCCAGTGGAGATGTTTATTATAAATATACTATACGCTCACAGGCCACTTTGTTAGTACTTGGCTTGAAAACCACTATTGCCTTCAGAACTGCCTCAATTTTTCATGGAGTAGTTTTAACAATGTGCTGGAAACATTCCTTAGAGATTTCTGTCCACATTGACGTGATCGCATCACGCAGGTGCCGCGGATTTGTCGGCTGCCCATCCAAAAGCGAATCTTCCGCTCCATCACATCCCAAAGGTGCTCTATGGATTGAATGGATCGGATTGAGATCTGGTGACTGTGGAGGTACGGCGTATGAGTACAGTAAAAACCCAGTTCGATTTTTAGCTGTGCACAACATGACGCTTTATCCTGTGGTCCTAAAGGCACGGATACGGTCAGCAACAACACTCGGGTAGCCTGTGAGATTTAACCCATGTTCAGTTGGTATTAAAGGACTCAAAGTGTGGGAAGAAAATCTCTCCCACACCATTACACCACCTCCGCCACCTCCACCACCCTGAACCCCTGATACAAGGCAGGATGGATTCATGCTTTTGTGTTGTTGTTTACACCAAATTCTGAAGCAACCATCCAAATGTCTCCTTTTCTCCAGTTTTTGGTGAGGCCATGTGACCTGCAGCCTCAGTTTCCTGTCCTCAGCTGACAGGAGCAGAGCAGCACCCCATGTGGTCTTCTGCTGCTGCTTCAAGGTTGTGTGCGATCAGAGATGCTCTTCTGTACACCTCAGCTGTAGGGAGATGTGATTTGAGTTACTGTTGCTTTTCGTTCTCCTCTGACCTCTGGCATCAACGAGGCATTTTCACCCAGAGAACATCCAAGTGGATCAGCAGTTCCAGTTCCAGAAAAACTCAGACCAGCCCGTCTGGCACCAACAACCACACTGTGTTCAAACTCACTTAAGTCACTTCTTCATTCTGATGCTCTTTTTAAACTTCGACAGGTCGTCTTGACCACGCCTACATGCCTAATTGCACAGTTGCTGATAATTGATTGGCTGATTAGATTCGTGCGTTAACGGGCAGTTGAACGAAGAGTCTGGTGAAGATTCTCTGGTATTCCTTTATATATATATATAATATTTTTTAGGTTTCTTCAGAATCGAAGTTTATTAAATGGAGTTCCTTCAAAGGTGAAAATAATTAAATAGAGTTTCCCTAATGCCCAGGTTTATTAAATACAGTTTCTCCAGTGGTGAAGTTTATTCAGTTCAGTTTCTCCAGTGACAAATTTGATGAAGGACTTTTTCACCAAAGGTGAAGTTAATTAAATATTTTTTCTCCAATAACAAAGTTTATAAAAAAAAATGTTTGCACAGTTCGCTTCAGTCTGTTTCTCCACTGATGACGTATATGAAATACATTTTCTCGATCAGTAAAGTTCTTTGTTTGAACAACAAGTGTTGTTTGATTTTCTATTTTGTTTTTTCAGTTAAGAAGGTGCGAGAAATCGGACAGACTGCGGCTCCAGCGCCAGTGAATTCGATGCCAATAAGAAACTATTTTACATTATTATTCAGTTACATCTATTCGAATATACAGTATGTTGGACATTTGTGGGAAAAATGCACTAAGTACTTATGTGATGCTTAAAACAAATACAGTTCACAAAACCCAGGACAGAATGTTTCTATATTATTGTTCTGAGTCAGCAGGCTGGAATTCGAGCGACGGCATCAGATGTGTTCTGTGCAGTATTGCTAGTGAGTTAAATTAGCAGCAGTTGAAATGATGTATAAACAGTAGAGTAGGATGATCTAGTATAGTAGACAGATAGACTAGTCATCAGTCGTCCTCTGGACCGGTAGCCGCTGCGTGAAAGAGGACGACCGCTAAATATATCATAGCTAAAATTACGATCGCTCATGTTAATAAAATCAACATTAAGTAGACATAAATCCAGTCGCTCGGGAGTGGAAAAAAAAACGCAACACGGGAGGTGAGCAAGTTTTTTAATGAATCTCAGCGAAGACGCATAACTCACAGCAAAGAGGACGAGTCCAGAAATCGATACGCCCGTGGCAGCCAAAGCTCTTGAAATAATGTCCCTATTTTGTACGTTTTTTTTTTCTCTCTCTCTCTTTTTTTCTTCTCTCCCTGCGAACACTCTGATATCAGGTCGAGCTCTTTATGCTGAGCTACGTGCTTAATCCGGATTGACGCTTTTCGCACGTTTACACGACATGCTGCCGTCTGGCAGGACAAATCACGCCATTAGCCGCTGACTGAGTGATGCTAATATCTCTGACGGTGATCTAGTCCGGCTAGTCAGGCTGAACAAAACGGTAAAGAGAGGCAGGAAATGTGACTGTCACCGAGAACACCGCCTGCTTGTTCGCTGTGACGGATGACACGCGCGCACCTCGCGCATATCCGTACTTATTTAGCCAGCGGCAGGCAGGTATGACGCGCGTCACATTAAAAATTCAAAAAAACGGACATGGTGATTTACGAGGATTGCGAATATACTGTACGGACTCTCATCCAAGCAGCTCTCACCTTTCTTCTGTTCCAGCTGGAAGCTACGGTAGAATCTGATTAGACATTCACGGTGCCGTGTACGACCGAGTCAAATTGACGGGAATCTATAAAAAGCCCGGCACTAGCACTATTAGTGCTGATTAAAGAAGATGAAACTGTGATTTTAATTTGTCCCTGCGATATAATGACTGAATTAAAAATAGAAAGCCGTGCTGCCTTTACAACGTGATCGTCGCTCTAATAAATCGGCATCTCATTTCAATCTATAGTTGATTAGACCTCTCTTCACTTACGCATGTACGGCGCTCGATTCTGCTCTGCTCGGATTACACGCCTGTGTTGTTAGACATCAAGCTATAGCTTATGGAGCTCTTGTACCTGTATATGGTCTTAGCTTTGTGTTTTGTTTTTTAAGGTTTTGTGCTTTAGGGCAACTGAAATTTCCAAGAGAGCTCAGATTGGAGAAGCTGTTCAGAGGTCAACCGTAGCCTGGACGCTCTACAAAGCCGTAGCGCGGGAGCTGGAGTTTGCCACAAGGCATGTTGGTGAATCATAAAAACATGGTGTAAAAAGGTCTGGCTTATCTGATACAGGAGAAACATTCTGGCTTTGGAACACAGCGCTACCGATGATTTACATACAGTACAGCCTGACTACAACAGTTTTCACTTTGGATTATAAATAGCTATATAGAGTTACATTTCAGTGTTAAACCTTTCATGGGGCGGCACGGTGGTGTAGTGGTTCGCACTGTCGCCTTGCACCTCCAGGGTCCGGGTTGGATTCCCGGCCAGGCTCGATTCCCGTCTCCGTGTGCATGTTCTGCCCGTGCTTGATGGGTTTCATCCGGGTTCTCCGGTTTCCTCCCACAGTCCAAAAACCTGCAGATTAGGCTAATTGGTGTTCCCAAATTGGCGATGGATTGGCACCCTGTCGAGGGATCGTCTGCAGACTTTCCTATTGTTTTTTTTTATTTTATTATTTTAATTAGGGACTTTATTTCTGAGTCAGAGCAAAAACATTTCTAATTTACAAATCAGTATTCCACCACAAAATGAAAAGTTAAAGAAAAATATTTGTATTTCAGAAAATAAAGTAGTACACCACATTAGACAAAAACAAAAAAACAAACTGTCAGATTTTAAGGTGGGGCCAATCCATCGCAGAGCATGCTCCATGCACACAGACCCCGAAGGTGGGAATCGAACCCGGACCCTGGAGGAGCAAGGTGTTGCAAAAGCAGACTGGAGTTTCTCTACTCCGACCAGACCAAATGTAAAGTTTGTCACCATGGCTCAAAGCACTTGTGTCAAATTTAGCGCTGTTGATCACTCTGGAAACACCCCATTCACACAGCGAAGCACGATGGTGCTGGAGTCGAACTAACCCAGTGAGCATGCAGACGCGCCCTCAGGGCATCCGTAGAAGGTCTTTAAATCTCCTTAAGAGGTCTGTGGCTCATCTTTAGTGTGACGAATTTAAGACATTAGTCCTGAAGACCTCTCTGGACGGGGTAGCTCTAGCATTTTGAGAGCTATAATGGTTCATAACGGCATCGAAGTCTCTCGTCCTGGTGACTCGTGAGCCATGGCATCTTCACGGCTCCTCAGATGGATGCTGTCGTCTCCTGTCTGATCGCTCCACCGTACTCTTTACCAAACCCTGATTTATACCCGTCCAAAAATAGATCCCAGACTTGTTTTGATAGAGGGACAGATCTTATGCATTAGACATACGCTCTAACAAACTCTGGGTTCCTCTTCCAGGAACAGGTGTATTTACATTGAGCTGCTTTGCAGGATGCTTTAACTGGCTGACTCCATTTTAGATGGGACTCACCTGGGGACACTCGATACAAAATGATCACGATATCTAGGAGACGATTCGATTTGTGTCGCGATTCTTTGAGTATCTTGATTCGATATTAATCTTTTTTTTTTTGTTGTTGTTGCAGATTTTGTTACAATTCTAAATAAGTAATAATAGTATAGAGTGCACCACCTGCAGATTTATAGAGGAACAGCAACATGTTACCGCTTCAAATGCAAACATTTATATTTACATTTCAGCATTTGGCAGCCATCCTCATCTAGAGCGATATCATTATAAACGTCTGCTCAGTTGGGGATTAGGGGCCTTTGTTCAAGGGCCCAACGTGGTGGTGCCTTAACCACTGAGAAACCCCCTGCCAAAGATATACACATAAAAAAATATATATTTTAAAACATAGATTTCAAGTCGATGTGGCGATACATGAAATGCAACAAAAAAGGAACCGAGATATATAACTGAATTGTTTTCGTTTTTACTCCCATCTCCAAAAATGTGATTGTTTTACATAAACATGGATGGATAGGATCAGGAGTGAGTCCATCAGAGGGACAACCCATGTTAGACGTTTCCTAGTCTATCCTTTTCTCAGCACAATGGCTTTAATCAGTGGAGAGGAACATCTATTATGCTTCTGCTGCGCAGATATAATCTATAATCTGGATGAGTTTCCTGGAGTTTCCGCGACCCAGCAAGAAGGCGAACGCTTCTTTCTCAGATTCGATACAGGGTTTTGATCATGTTTAGGGCTGAAACGGCTGCGCTTACAAATCGAAGCGGTTATGCAGCACAGCGCAGATTTCCTGCCCCTTTCTGCTGCACTCATGAAAATTAGATCACCAGCCGAGCGGCTGATTAATTCCCTGCTCTCTTTAAAAGTGGAACATGGCCAATTTCCACACTACAGGCCCGAGTTCGTGAGACTGCTACTTAGTTTCCGGCTTAAACGACATCTTATTATCAGTACAAACACAGTGGCATTTGTAATAGGAGATTTTTCCCCCTCTCTCTTTCTCCGCGTGGTTCTGTTCAAGGGAGCGAATTTGAAAATCATGACTAATGAAATTACCCCAAAACACATTCAGGTTTTACTCTCATTCCCACAGTCAATAACAATTTGAGATAAGCAGAGTTTCGAGTGTCCCCAAACACACCCTGCAAATCGGGGGAAAATTAGAAACCAAAAGGACTTTCTGAACGCAGCACCATGTCGCCAGAATACGAATGGAGTCTACGGTTCTGCATCGTATGTGACTTATAGTCATCCCTAGTAATAGCTACGTAATAAATGCAAAAAACAAAACAAAAACAATAACAGTATATTTACTGGGTTTCTGTAAACATTTATGGAAGTTTCCAAGTTTGACAAAATCTAAAGACAATTTTTGGATACAGTAACAGTACGCATAATTTATTTGATCCATAAATAACTAAAGTTTCTTTAAGCCGTGACGTCCATCTAATGTAGCTACAATTAGAATCATGAGATGTGATTTCTGGTTCATCATTACTATCTGCAAATGACATCGCATAAGAAGTACTGTGCAAAAGTCTTAGGCACATGTGAAGACATGCTGGAGAGCAATGATGTCTTCTAAAAGAAAGTAATAGTAAAAGTAATTAATCAAACAAAATGTGGCAAAGTTTGAAGGTTTTATAAGGAAATTAGCTACTAAGTTTTGCTAAGCATCCCGCAGAACCGCTTTCACTGCCGCACCTGCGTCTTTTTTGCATGTAAAATCTGTTTTGTTTTCCCCAAAAAATGGTTGTTTTAATGTGTGAAAATTTGAAATGTTTTTCTTCTGACTCGATAATAATGTCATAAAATCTATAACAAAGTTTATACAAAAAATAATAATAATAAAAAATCACAGCGTGCCTAAGACTTTTGCACGGTATTGTACATTACTGTATATGATATTATTAACCAGGAAACACTGTAGCCTATTGGGAATTACTGTACAGATTGCGTAGGCCACCCTGCCAGTGCTGCGAAGTAGATACGGACGATTTCTCCTTCGCTTTAGTGCGAAGTTTTACAGTGACGTTTTACAGTATTTCCCAAAAAACATCAAAAACAAACCATCAAACAACAAAGCCATAATAGGGTAACTATCGCCCTAACATACTTTGTTTAATTGAAATGATAAATAAATTACATATATTCTCATATCTTGTGTTTATGATGTGCATCTTCTACTATATACAGTACAATACCATTTCTTTGCAAAAACACAACAGATCCTGAGAAATCTTCTACACTCACCAAAAAAGAAACAGTGGCTTTTGTCTGTGACAGAAAAATTAAAAGTAAACAAACAGAAAAACTAGTTAAATATTTAAATTTAAATATTCTTCTATTACTAATAGATTCCTTAAACTGTTTTTGCACTATAAGCTGAAACCTGCAACCTTTTTTGTAGTTTAAATATTTGTACTATTAGATCAAGCTACAATTTCATCTTGGAAAATGTACAAAAAAAAAAAAAAACCCATTCATGCCTTCCCGTGGACGTTTGTGAATAATTCTAGTATCATGTCGTCTTGATACAGTCCTTTTAACACTAATATGTTGACATGATTCACCTCAGGATTCACTAACTCTTCTACACATGCTTTTATAATGAGCGTTTGTCCTAATTAAAGCGGTCCCTACACGGAGCCCTGTGGAACTCCGTCGGTGACAGGTATCCAAAAAAATCAATCTGTCCCTACTTTAGAAATGTCCGTGCATCCATAGCATAAACACAGACGAAATGCTTGTTGAAGTCTGTACTCATTCAATCAGGCTGCAGGGAAATAAGCAAGTGTGTGTATTAGCCTGTGGACACAACAGTTCCTTCGTGAATACGCAAAGTTTAGAGTCGCGTCCTCCGTGACTGAGGGAAGACCGATGTCCCCGTGCTGTTTTTGGGTAAGGGTGCCGGCCTCCAGTCGGGCTGGGAGAAATGGATGTCAAACGTCCGTGCCCAGTTAGCGAAGACGCGCTTCTCTGTGATGAAGCGATGGTGGCTGCCTCGTCGTCCGCGCTCATGGGAGATGTACATGGCACATTCGTCTGGCCCCCGTGGCTCGTAATAGTGGTACGGCACTGACGGGTGCAGAGGTTCCCTGTGGAGAATTGTAATACACTTTTTAAAAGGGTGCGATCGCAAAAGAACATGAGAAACTAGATTTCCAGATTCCCAAATTAATCTGGAGCTGAGTAACCGTAGGCGAGGCAATTAACCTGAATTGGTTCGGGAGAATAAGTGAAATAAATTGATTCCATGTAACACAATAAAGCTTCAGAACGGCCTGGGAGAGGTCATGTCTCCGCGGAAAAGCGTAATAAATCATCTCATTTTCCGCTCCTGCTTATTGTTAGATTGGAGTTTGGGCACAGCAAGGCAGCGTGGGGTAGGTGTTAAATGATATGACACAGTGCTCCAAGCAAACAAAATAGATTTTTTTTCTCAACATGTGTTATGTGAAAAGATTAATGCAGAAGATTTCTAGACTTACTTGCAGAAATCCGGAGGCACCATGCCGTAAACATTGATTCGGTCGCACAGCTGTAGGGCTATCGTCATCGTGAACCATCCTGTACTTAACCAGGAGTTAGATGTCTTCCTGGTAGAGAGGAAGAAACAGAGAGAGAGAGAGAGAGAGAGACGGAAAGAGAGCGAGAGACTCTGTGATTGATCACGATGCTATAATTACATTATGCAAATCTGTAAAATTGATGAATTCATTCCAGTGCACCCAACCAGAGTATGAGTGCCATTTAGGGAAGACTCCCATCTGACGTGATGTAACTATAACCGATCGTTATCATCAACTGCTCATCAGCTCTCCTGTTCTGCCATCTGATCTTGGAAGCCCTAATGACTTCCCAACAAATAATAACAATGCAGAAACAAACACCATTAGGGAGGAACAGCACAGGAGGTGATTGATTAGGTAGACTGATTGCTGAGAAATTACCTGTGCGCCCCCCCCCTACAAAAATCACCCATCTGGCAGCTTGGTTCTGTCCATAATCTCTTGTGCATATGCGCAAATTGAGCGTTCACTCAACATCAAGATGGCGAGCTTTACAGGTCTCGGTATTAACCTCATTCTTGCCCAAACCTCTACGGCTGTCTTGCCTTTGTTCCCTTGAATTTAATCCGAAGCCCAAAACCGAGTCTACTGGAATCGAACGTGTTCTGTTCGTGAGAAGTTCTCGCTAATAGCCCAGATATTATCAACATCAACAAGTCTGATATTTAAATAATTGAACTATGATTACAAAAATGTATTTTTGTGTTGGACTTTTTACCCACCCACCAGCCAATTCAATCGTATTCTAGCTCTTTCAGACCATCGCTCATGCGTCACATAACACTCGGAGGAAAGCACTATTGCCCTCTTCTGCATACATGAGCTCATTGAAATCCAAGACTTCTTAGCGTTTCTGTGGTTGACAGGACGGAAAGGGAATGCAGTCCCTCCCACCAAGTTAGCACAGGCTCTCTTGGATACTTAGTCATGGATCCCTGGGGCATTGTCAGGATATTGTAAGGACAAATCCAATGCTTTCTTGTTGTGCCACTCAACGAATTGCGGGTTTTTATAATGTTATTTTGTTTACAGTTAAAGGAGTGCCTGGTTTAAAAAAAAAATCTTAAAATATATGACACTAATTAGCTTCACTAAATCCAGCTTCTTTTTTTCAAGGCTTCTTCTTTGTAGTCTGGCATCAAGGCAAAGATTTGTAAAGTGTTTAAGCATGTCACAAAGAAACCTTTGAACATGGAGGTTTAAGGACTGTCGCAAGCAGCTGGCCTGGCCTCAAGTTGGGGCTACTTATCCAGGATAGTCAAGCAGCTGTTACCTTTTCTTTGTAAAATCCAATGCAAGAGTGTTTCCTCTTTGGATAGCAGGGGCATGAACAATTACACAGCAGATGTCTCGTGGGTCTAATATCATCTTCTGCCATGAAACTATTGAGATAAAGATGATTCCCCAAGTCGAGAGCTTCTGGATGATGCCTAGGTTTAGTGGAAGCAAACGGACCCATTTGATTTATGTCGAAGTGAGTTCGGTAAGAAAGGCCAGATGGTTCATCATTTCCTGCTCCCTCTGCGGCTTTGGAAGAAATCAGTATAGTTTGGCACAGCTGTTACTTTACTCTTGCATTCTGGGAAGAAACAGAAATCCCACTAGAAGACTAATGCACATCAAAGAAGATGAGCCTGTGAGCCTTTTATGTGAGGATAATAGCACCTGACAAGAGTTTAACCTGGCTACAGGACTTTGCGGAACAAACGGCACTTTGGGGCTGACTCTACTTGTCGTTACAGATCATGATGGTCGATAATCAAGTGCAGCAATCCAGATAACTTCAGATTGGTGTTTACGTGTGAGCTCTACAACTTTTAAAGAGGGTCCAGTCAGGAACAAAGTAGATAAATGAAATCGATCTACCTGTTAAAAGAAAGAACTGACAGACCTCCACGCATTCCCCTTTTCTCCTTTCCTGTTTGGGATCTCCAAGCTGAGCAGATCAGCCCGCACTTCTCCAAGTCTTACTTGGAGAGTCCCAGACATCAGACATATCCTGAGAGATATAATTGCTTCTAGTCCTGGAGCTGCCTTGAGGTCTCTGCCCAGTTATGGGGAACCAAACAGCATCATCTTTAGATGTCCAAATCCAAATGACCTCACAGTCAACTGGTTCTTCTTGAGTCAGACTAGCGACGGCTCTACTCGGAGGCTCTTCGAGATTACCAAGATACCCATGAGAAGAAGCAACCGTATGGAGACGCCTCAGTTCTTCTGGCGAGGATAGGGATATACCGTGGATTAGGAATTTGCTAATTGTCTGTGAAGAAGCTCAGTCATCCAGGTGAGCTTGTCTGGAAGTTGAGACTTATTTGTTGCTGGGCAGAAACGAAATTAAGCAGATCAGCTGACATGAGTCAACTTCCAGGTAATTGGAGAATTCAGTGCCCGAACAGATCTCCATGCACTTCATGAAACCCCTGTCTTACAGTATGTCCTTTCTCCTGGGCTTATTTGTTCACCCAAACCTTTTTTCTTTTGACTTGTTGTGCAACTGTCAAATCCTTTCGTCATCCCGAGGCCTGACAGCTGTCTCATGCTGCAGTGAATATCAAGTGCATTCGGGGAGAAACTTAAAAGAAAAAGAATTCTGAAACGATGTCTTACATGAACGCAGTTAAGCGCTGCCGGTTCAATATAACAAGCCTGGGACAATGAGATGATGTGGAAATAATTCACCAGGACGGCAAGCCGGCTTTTATAATGCCTTGTTCTCAATGCGCTTGATGCAGGAGCAGCATCGGGCGGGTTTGATCGTATTAACTGATGAACTTCTTATGTACTTCTATACAGTTTGACCAGTTTGAATAGTTTTTTTTTTTTTTGATATGTTCCGGCATTTCAAAGAAATATGACAGAGAATATAATGCAAGAATCCTCTGTTATATCTAGGCTTTAGATGTTTCTCAAGTGCTCGACAGGAAGGAAGATGAACAAATGCTTTTACGAAACGCAACTTGTTGTTATTATTATTATTATTTAAAATATGATTAAAGCGATTTCTCGCTCAGACGAGACAAACAGCAGTGGCAGCTTTGGAGCCCTTGAATAAGCAACGAGCCTGTCAAAGTTTCCTGGAACGACTCTGACAGGCCCGAGTTTGCTCTCTGCAATCGCGAACACAGACAACAACGGCACGACACGCCGGGAACCCGCTCGCCCATCTGACATCTAAAGGAGGCTTTTGTCGGAAAAGGCGTCAGCTTGTCGCTCGTAGCGACCTTCTTTCTTTCATCCTCGAAGCGTTCCTTATTTCTTATTTATTTATTTATTTCATTAATTAATTATTGCCACCTTGGAGATTTCCTCCAAGTAAACGAGAGATAAAAGACGGCGAGGTGATTACATTAGAGAAGCACGCCGTGTGGAGCGAATACTAATACGGTGCACTGTAACGCAGCGCCGAGGACGCCCGGTGTCTCGCTCAGGCGGCTGATTAATCAGTGGCGATATTTGTATAGCTGTTGTAATTAGACTCCTCGGAATTTGTCGGCTCGTTAAAGATATCCGTATAATGTTTAATCACAAATTTGGCGTGACGTTCAGCGCGGTAATGGGAGAACTTTTAGAAGCAACCGTGGCATATTCTATTCACAGGTAAGGAAAGAAATAAACAAAGTACTGTAGCATTACAGGGATGTTCAGGTCGTGCAAAAAAAAAATCCCTTAAAAACATCATTTTTTAATGTCATTTGCTTCAGGTCAAGTAAACAAAGGAGCGTTAAGTGAGAACCTGATGCACTCAAAAAAAAAAAAAAAAAAAAGAAAGAAAAAAGCTTAGAAAATTGCTAGGGTGTTAATTTACATATTTTTCAAATTAAACGAGGTCTCCAAACACTTTCCACGAGCAAGTGAAATATGAAGCTTGAATGAAACTTTACACTCGGCCGTGCCCTTACCTGTCCTTGCCCGTCTCCTTCTTAAAGAGGTCATCAAACTGCAGCATCTTCTGCCAGGAGATGATGTAGACCTTTAGCTTGGGCAGGACCTGGTTCATGAGGCGCAGGTTGTTGTAGATCAGACCCTTCCCGTCCCGCCTCATGTAGTTGCTCGGGCCCCAGAAGATGAACACGGTGTCGTGGGTGGAGTTGAGCAGTTCGTGGCGGCTGCGTAAGACACGCTGCATGCTGGAATGCGCGATCACCCTCAGGGTGGTGCGTCGGCCCACGTCGGGGCCGAAAGCGCGGCCGCTGGGCGCGTCGTTCATGCGGATCACGCACTCGGCGCTGTCGATCTCCTCTCCCCGCCCTCCGCCTGTCAGGTGTCCCGAACTCGTGACCAGGGAGCAGCTTCCGCAGTGCATCCTCAGCGGCTGCAAAGAACGAAAAGCACGGTTCTCAAAATGTATATTACATGTGTAAGAATGTATGTAAAAATGAGTAGAAAAACAAGAAAATAAAGTCACTACAGCAAATACAGTGTGTTACAGTATACATATATATATATATATATGTACATTGGAATAACTGAACACGGACGAGGCTGCTCCTGTGTACACGTCCATCTTCGGCAGACGCTAATGAATAATAATGAGTATGCAAACGCAACAGTCACGTGACAAGGTGTCCAAACAAACAAGATCTCTGTTGTTTTGAAGATTGTCTTTGGCAGATTCCGTAAAAAGTTTGCGTCTTTTTTTATTGCGAGTTGGCTCTGTATCGGCCATGATGGCTGTTTTGAAGAAACTTATAATGAGGTTTTAGATCACGTGACCTCAGTGCCATGGAATTAAAAAATTTAAAAAAAAATTTTAGATTTTATATATAGATGAGTGCGCAAGGCCAAGATGAGAACGGTATCGCTCGTCATTTTTATGACTATTCTTCTTATTCATTGTGTACTCGTGTAGTCTGAATACGTCTTAACCGAGTCGAGTGAGGCTGCAGTTCTTTAGATGTTCTTCTAGGTTCTTTTATGAGCTCCTGGACGAGTCGTCAATGTGCTTTTGAAGTAACTTCAGTCATCCGGAAGTAACTCCGGTTCCCGGGAAAGGTTCACCACTGTTCACCAAGATCTCTCCATTTGTGGATAACGGCTCTTCACTGGAGTCCCAAAGCCATACAAATGGCTTTGTAACCCTTTCCAGGCTGATACAGATCCGGCAGTAATCGGAAATTTAATCCAGCTTTCCAAAAAATGTGGTTAATCACAGTTCATTCATAATTTAGCAAGGGGGCAATTACTTTTTCACAGGCAAAAACTGCATTTTATATTTATATTTACTCCAAAAAAAGTTGCATTAGAATTGCGTTCAATTTCCCTGCACGCTAAAAAGGGCGCCAATAATTCTGGAAGTCGATTACAGGATTAAGGGAATCGAGGAGCCATTGTTTTGAGCATCAGATTCCTGTTTTATTGCGAAACGCTCACCGTGGGAGGGCCACCTGTTCCAGGCCTATTTGATGGAGCATCTTGTTAGAGGGAGGAATATAAATGCGTCCAAAAGCTTGGGCGGCGTGTCATTACTTTGCTGGTCTCGAGGAGTGTCAGGGGTGTCACAAGAGGCCAATTGGCTTTTTTAGCACAGCACCAAGAGACAATGCATGTCAATAAAGTAACGTGTAACGATACTGCAGCAGGCCTCAAGCCCATCAGTCGTGAGCTCTCCTTTATAACTCCCAGACGCTTCAGAGAGTCCTCGATTCACCAAAGCCTACATGTGAGCGCATCAGCATCCAGGTGGAAGTGGGTATAAGGCCATGTGCCATTCACCCGGCCTGGTGTTACGGGTGTTTTTTTTTGCCATTAATGTCCATCCCTGCTGCTAAAGCAAGTGTCACACTTGTTTGAGGAATTTCTGTTTAAATCAATAGTATGCAGAGAGCCCATGAAAAATGCTGTGCAATTTGTCCTGTGTGACAGCATCTGCTGCGAGAGAGGGGGGAAATAACAAATGGCAGCAGTGTACTTGGCGACCCGCAGGCGACCATGCGGTATTTGCATGTATTTCTCTCGTACTCTTGGCATCCCCGTCTCCGTTTCTCTTGTTAACGAAATCCAGGCTTCGCTCAGGTCTCCCGACATTATAGTCAACATAGCCAGGATGTTTAAAAGGTTCTCGTAGGCTCTCGTAGGTTCTCGTTCCCGTTCGGAAATCCAGCCAGGTGTGAACACACACACACACACACACACACACACACGCGCGCACACGCACACGAAATCCAGGAAGACGCGTTTGCATTCAGGTGTATTAGCGGCGCCCGAGCGAGGACGCTGATCAACAAGCCACTCAGTCAGTCAGTCAGTCAGTCACTCGCTCCGTCTGTATTTGTGGATGGAGCAGCTTGAGGATCTGCTTGAGCAGCACGAACACGTTTCCTGCAGCGGTGGGAAGCAGGCCTGCGGAAATCAAATCAGTTACACGGAGGCATCCGAGGCAGAGGAAGTCGGCAGACGGGATTCGGCTCCCCGTGGGACCGGGGGCCATCGGAGCCAGGGCTTGTCTTTCACGCACCGAAGAGGAAAGTCTGCAAAACACATCGACCCTGGAGGAACACGTTGAGAAGTACTGTATGGCAGGTAGACCGTTTATCTATCTTCCCTTTTTATATATTTATAGATATCCGAGTATATGATCCGAAATGAGAGACGGAACATAAACGTCATCATCAGTGCTGTGATGCTGATTATGTGCAGCTTTTATTCTCAACTCGGTACCATTTTGTCCCTCAAGCAGCTTCTTTTTCCCCCCCTCCAAACACTGGCCGGTTCCCATAGTTACCCCGTGCAATAGTGAAGGAAACAAAAAACGCATTCAAGCAGGGGTTAATTTGCACTTTCCAAATCAAGCGCTCAGTACGAAAGCATTAACAAGCCACCAGACATCGATGTGTCCTTGATGAACTGTACATCTAATGAACACTATTCACATCTTTCCCTGCAGTTTCAGAGGACGAAACTGCACTGCTTCCAAATTCCACGACTGTATAAGACGAAGGTCGGCGCGAAGGCATCGATACGTCAGGACAAGCCCTCGGCGTAGGATTCCGTACTGTTCGTTTTAGTCCATCAAGTAATCAGCCAGCACCTTCAATGCTTCAATGATTCAATATGATACAAGTTAAGTGTACAGTGAGTCTGACACACACACACACCTCCTTCACAGGTCCTGGGACACGCCTCCTTCACTCCTTCATTAAGAAAAACAGATGTACAGGCCACGCCTCCTTTCCTGAGATTCACAGGCACAATAAGTCATCGTTATAGACTGTGCCTCGTTTAATCTTCCGAATAAAGGAGGTCAGTCACGTCTACTTTAATTTGTCAACATGTACAGAAGCCACGCCTACTTTAATCTGTTAACACGCGCATAGGCCGCGCCTACTTTAATTCCTTGCCACGCACTGCCTGGTTAATTTTTAGGAGTGCATAGGGGTCATGTCTGCTTCAATTACAAGCAGAGGCCACGCCTCCTTTAATCTGCGGATATGAGTAGAACCAATGTCGAACTTTATTTGTTGGCGTACAGCATGGGAAAGCCTACTTTAATCTGTTGACATGCACCCATTAAATATTATTAGTATTAATAGAAAGAGGCGACAACGGGGTCAGGGGTTCGAGTCCCTCGACCGCTGGGTAGCCACTGTCGGGTCACTGGGCAAAGACCTTTAAACCCAGGAAGGACATCCAGAGGCCACGCCCACTTTAACCTGTTGGCACGCACAGAAGCCACACCTGTGCGCAATATAAACAGGGATGGAGTTCAGTAGATGCACCAAAATGTGAATTTGTCCTTTTTTCATGTTCAAAAGAAAAAACAAGCCAAGCAGATACAGTTGCACGTTGAAAATGAATGCGCAATTCCACTTTAGAGAAACGTTTTACGGTCATTTCGACCCGGACTCAACACGACAGTTAAAGAGAATAAATCACAAGGCCCTGAGTAACAGGTCTGAGTAACCCCGAAAAAAAAAGAAAAAAAAAAGAAGACATTCAGCGTTGTTCCAGTAAGCGACTACGTCAATCGGTCCTCTCTAAAGTACCCTTGTCAAATCTACAGCTGTCTTGCTAAGGGTTCTGTCCCATTTTTCTCCACCTCCTCCTCAGTACTCTCAATCCCTCGCTATTATTTTTTTCTGTGATTGCCATCAGGCTTCCTCCAGATTCGGCTCCCCTCCCCCTCCCCTCCCCATCGAGCGGATCTCATTATGTTGTGCTCCGTATCAGGGTCTGAGAGCTCGGCCGGATCGTTTCTTACTCTCCCTCTCTTCCCTCAGCAGGAACTCCAGACATGGCGGCGTTCGAGTTCGAGATGTGACTGTTGCCTCGGCACGGAGCCTCTCCGTTTAATTCTCAGTCCCCCCCCTCCCCCGCCCCCCCCAAATTCCCGTCCTCCCATCCCAATCGCCTGGCTATCTCCGTCCTCCTGCTGCGGAGGCAATGAGCATGCCGTATGAAGTGGAGTGAAGCCTGTGAGGCTCGCAGATTGAGTTGCTTGCTGGTGGCAAGGTCACTTTCAGACAAACTGCCCTGACATGTTGCTCTCACCAGGGTGCATTTCCAGACTGAAAATGGATCAGGCATGAATGAACAAGTCTCTTTTTTTTTTTTTCTGACCTCATTAAAAAAAACGCTAACTGGAGTTTCTGTTATTGTTAGCGTAGCTCTCAGTTAGAGAGCTAGTTCATCTTAGCCTTCTGTATCCTATCTTGTATCTGTGATTATATTTCACTTAAAATGGCAAATAATTACAAAACCATGGTGAAGATGGTGTTGCCGGGTGATGTTTGCCGGAGATTACGCTTTTCACACATGCAGTAACGATTACGATTGTGTTTAGCATAAGAGGTGAGTAAAGCGTAAATCAAGCATGTCTAAATTCTTGTACACCCAAATGCTCATTAAAGAAATTAACCTCTGCAGAAAAACTCTGTTAAAATATTTGCAGTAGAAACGTACGACGATCCGAGCAGAACGTGAAGGTTAAGCTAAAGATAGCCGAGTGGAGGTGTTGGCCCGGCTGCCAAAATTAAACTGAATTTTTCACGAGACGGAGCACCTTTCAGGGACCTTTTTACCTTATTTCTAGACCTCTTTTCTTCTGTCTCTGTAATTCCCCAGATCAAACCCTTTTCTTTTCTCTCCAGGCCACAAAACTGCTCAGTTAAAGTGCAGCCCGGCTGCTGTTAAACTGACCTACACGAACACGTCCATTTTTTCCCCTCCTCCCCTCCCTTTAGTATTCTCATCATTCCATTGACGCCCCGAGCTTCTCCAGGTCACGCGCTCTTTCCCTCAGCCTCGGATAATAAGGCTGTGCTTCCTTTCTTGGAGAGGGGTTTTAAACAAGACGAGGGCGGGTGGGGGGGTGGGGGGGTGGGGGGGGGGATATGCTTTGTGTCTAATTAAGAGCTACTGCTGGAAATGTGCGGCAGCAGCTGCCATCGGAGGGGGACGAAGAAACGCCAAAGGGATTCAGGTAATTGGGGTTCAGTTTCAGCAAGGGTGGTGTGTCCTGATCGCCGAGTGCCCATTAGCCGGCTCTCTCAGCAGGTCTTAATCGACTCCCCCCCCCCCCCAAGACCCTCTCCTCATGTGACGCAAATGATACTCGAGCTTTTTTCCCCCTGCCTGACAAAATCCCCCAGCGCGTTCGCAGTTTTGTGCTTAACCACAGATGCTCGCTTGGTAGGTAAGAGTGTAAATAGTTACCACAGGAAAACCTCAAAAGCCGGGTTTAATACTTACCACTGGGCCCAAACCCAAAACCGTATTTAATTCTCAGTTTGTTTGTTTCTTTCCCAGTTCCACACGACAAACTGTCAAATCTTGTATTAATTATATAGAAATTACTCTGCCTCCGGGCGGGCGATTGGGGCTCTGGGTTGATGATTTGGAATTTCAGGATTTCTTTTGGAGGGGATGATGGACCAGCAGTCAGCCTTTTGTCAGGTTTATTTAAATTGTGGACGTTTGTATATAACATTTTATTTGTATTTATTTATTAAACATCATGCATTTTTGTTAAACTGAATATAGCGGAATGTCTGAGAGACAGATTAGTCCTGGTTCTCGTCTGTTATAGCAACCTCGCTTTTTGTTGTCATTTCAAGGACAAACCCGGAGTAGATGCCAGTAATACACTAAACATTTTACTTTGTGTTTTTATCATTGTCATTGTTCATCTATACAAAATTAATCATTATTCAATTAATTAACATTCAGAACCTAACCAATTAAAACATTATTAATTGGTAAATGCAGCTCACATACTGCATCTACTAACCTGTACACCATAAGAAGGTGCACTTGAACTTCAGGCGACGCACCGTTTGGAGCACTGTCCTTTTAGGCTACGTTCACATTACCAGCCTGAAGTCACTAAGAGTTTTTTTCCTCTGTGCTCTCAACAGCGCCGCCAGCCAATAACGGCAGCGCAGGGATACGGCATAGCAGCACTAGCAACAGCTAAAGTGAGGAGTCTTCTTGTTCTGGACCTCAACAAAATACAGAACAAAACCCCAAATGTATTTTTGCTTCAGGGAGCATTAGCATGAATAGCGTTAGCATTGCACCCGTTGAGTGCTGATCGGATTGGAACCTGGGGTTTGCCCCGCGGGTTATGGGTGAGAGTCGAGTGCTCATGATCCTGTCACCAGTTTACTGCGATATAATTGATAAACTATGTTAATGTGTTAATGTAATGACTGATTGGTGTATTGACCTCTTAAACTTACACTGAACTATAGTTGAACTCTTCATTTTTTAAAAATTATTCATTATTATCAATTGTTATGCAAACGTTGGGTTTATTTCTTTCATTTTGGCCGCTGGAACTGGCATGTTTACATGATTGAGCAAATAAAGTTTAGGTTTGTGCTTTAAAATGATAAACTATACATCTGTGGGTAACAGCATATTTGGCATGACCAAGGATGAAACCAATTGGCGCAAAAAAAAAAAATAAATAAAATTAAGGAATTTTGAAGGCGTCCTTTTCCATCCAATGATTCAAAAAGCGGGTCAGAATCATTCAAGACAGTTAAATGAACAGCCAGGTATAATAGAACAACAACAACAACAAAAGAAACCTGAAAAAAAAAAACTGACTTAACGTGGGGTAAAAATGTGGAATAGCACTAAAAGGTTAATTATAGTGAGCAGGATAAACAAGTTCAATCGGCAGTGCTTGGGTATGTAATTACACAGCAAGTGACAGAGTGTAGGAGGAAATACACCGGGAGGGAAAACAATGCATTCACATACAGACAAGTAACACATACACATTTATACACATAGAGTGGGAAGAAAGGGTCCTGGAGATTGTTCCAATGAGTTCCAATATAAATTAAACAAAGCTTTACCAGTGATATACTGTACAAAAACAGGCGAATAATAAGTTGCTTGTTTACATGTTGTACTAGATTCAACTTGTCGTTGTGCAAAGTACTGTACGTGTACAGAGCCAATGAAATAGTGATAGCAAAACTAATATACCAATATACCAATATATCGTTATATCAATACACCAATACCCATATGGATATATCAATACCAGTAGACCAATACATTGATATACCAATACCAATATACCAATACCAATATACCAATACCAATATACCAATACCAATATATCGATACACCAATACCAATATACCAATACAACAATATACAAACACACCAATACCAATATACAATATATAGATATAGTAATACACCAATATATCAATATACCAATACGCCAATACCAATATACCAATACATTGATATACCAATACCAATATATCATGACACCAAAACCAATATACCAATACACAAATACCAACATACCAATATACCAATACACCAATATACCAATACAACAATATACCAATACACCAATATACCAATACAACAATATACCAATACAACAATATACCAATACTCCAATACGAATATACAATATATCAATATACCAATACAACAATACACCAATATACCAATATATCGATACACCAATACCAATATACCAATATATCGATATACCAATACACTAATACCAATATATCGATACACCAAAACCAATATACCAATATATCGATACACCAAAACCAATATACCAATACACCAATACCAGTATACCAATATACCAGTACACCAATATACCAATACAACAATACACCAATATACCAATATATCGATACACCAAAACCAATATACCAATACAACAATATACCAACACACCAATACCAATATACAATATATAGATATACTAATACACCAATATATTAATATACCAATACGCCAATACCAATATACCAATACATTGATATACCAATACCAATATACCAATACACAAATACCAACATACCAATATACCAATACACCAATATACCAATACACCAATATACCAATACAACAATATACTAATACAACAATATACCAATACTCCAATACGAATATACAATATATCCATATACCAATACAACAATATACCAATATATCGATACGCCAATACCAATATACGAATATATCGATATACCAATACACTAATACCAATATATCGATACACCAAAACCAATATACCAATACCAATACAGCAATGCCAATATATCAATACCAATTCACCGATATACTGTACCAATACAGCGATACACACTAATACACCAATATCCCAGTATACCAATACACCAATACCAATATACCGATATTATCTCCATACGTGTATATGAAAGAATAAGATGAAACCAGAGTCTGACGAAGTAAGAAGTAGTAAGATTGTAAGCAGTGAGTGTTGGACCGCTTGCACCGTTTGAGCCGATCGTCTCCATCAGATTAGTGGAAGAAGAAGATGAAAAAGAATCCAGGATCATGAAGCTGCCAAAACAGATTCTGTCATGATTTCACGGCTTCACTTCATGCCATTTATCTTCCATTTATAACGTTTTTAAAAAATATATATTTATATATACACATACACACTGAGAGTAGAGTGTGTATTTTAATACACTGGCTCATAAACCATCACCACCTACGACTCTCCACATTAGCTCCATGTTTAATTGATAACGATGGCCACCTGGAGCAACAGCCTTTCAAGTGACAATCAGCAACCCACACGGGATTTGAATACGGATGAACGCGAACGCTTCAGATTAATTATTATCGCATTGCATTTTCATCACGTCCGGACAAAAACCAACGGCTCGGAGCGTAACCGCCGCCGCCGCCGCCGCCGCCGCCTCCAAGAGAAACATTCACATGCAGATCCATGGCAGTCTTTATACGAAACATCCCGGCGTGTATAGACGTTATTATCCTTCTGTCGTAAAGCATCAGCCCTCGATTTGTCCCAGTGGCCTCCGCTCATAAGCGCAAATATATAAATACATAAATACATTTCTCAAGGGACTGGAGCTCGCGCTTATCGCCGCGGCTGATCCTGAATTGCTGTCAGCTCCCGGTGGGAGTTCTGAATAAGCATAAAAAAAGAGAATCTAATGTACAGCTTATACAACGCCGGGCACAACAGCGCGCTGTCAAGGATGTCGGAGACCAAACCACTGTGAGAAGACTTTTTTTTTTTTTTTTTTTTCATTTTTTCATGCTGGGAAACTTACCGAGGGCCTGCTGAGTACCTGAACGCTTGTTAGGCTGAAGTTAAAATGGTACAGTAGTGGAATTCTCTTTTGGGGAGGGTTACTGGTGTCAAGCTCTTCTGGGTGAACAAGGTCTTCCAGCATAAGGAAATAAAATAGGATGAACAGATATCCAAAAACGTGTAGAATGATTAAGCTAGATAATGCAACGTTTTATATATATATATATATATATATATATATATTTTTTTTTATAACTATACTAATTTATTGCTTCTTTGTCCATTCAAGTGTAAAGAAGTGCTGCAGTGCTTTAATTCTTATCCTTAACACGCAGGATTCTAAATCTTAAAAAATGCCACTTGCATGCAAACCCAACGAATTACACAGAAAATGCTAATAATGACAGGATTATTCTTTTTTTTTCTCTCTCTCTCTTTCTTATTCCTTTCAAACTACAGCCTCATCAATCACACTTAAATACTCGAGCGATGCCCGCGGCCCCGAAAACACATCAGGAGTGTAAGTAAAGAACAAAAACAATAAGCAGTTCTT
Organism: Clarias macrocephalus; assembly: GCA_011419295.1. Lineage (NCBI taxonomy): Eukaryota > Metazoa > Chordata > Actinopteri > Siluriformes > Clariidae > Clarias > Clarias macrocephalus. Next base: position 44,238 of record JAAGKR010005565.1, read on the forward strand.
CCGCAGCGTTCCTTTAAACATTTCTCATAGGAGGGGGGAAAAAAAAAAAGCCTTGACTCGTTTTGCTGCATGCATGCGCTGTACACATCTGTACGGTCGCTCGTTCGTCACGCTCATCTGGCACGAACCCGCTTTCATTACGGCTAAATGTTCACAGCACGTTGAAGGTTAATCATAAAAGGCATTGAAAATTGCCGTTCCAGGCTCCAAATCGGCGGCTCGTGATGGAGCGCACGGTCCGGGGACGGCAGATGTCCGGAGCGACAGGACGCCAAGCGGACGGTGACTCCAGGGAGCAAATGTTTATCAAAAGAGAAAGTCTGCGATTGCTTTTGCCAATACCCTCAGGCTCGCTTTTGCTTGGCAGAAGATGGCTTCTGTGCCGCCCGGTGCCACGAAGCCGAGGACCGTCACTGCTGGCACAGCGAAGTTGGACTCCAGAGTCATGTTTCATCTGAGCAGTACGGAGGAGCTCAAGGGGGTTAGCTATGAATAACTTCAAAAGTGCTACTGTACAGTCATGCTGAGTCGGGTTCTTCAGGCACATCCGCGCCATTTCTCTTGGCATAAACACAAAATGCCATGTCTCAACGCAATACATTATTTATACAGTCATGGGGAAAAGTCCGCGTGTTGTTCTTTATCAGGGCATAGAAAGTAACGGATTTCAATAGGCTTTCCAGAAAGGAAACCGAAAGAAAAAAATCCCACAATCATTAATCCATGTCCTAATGATCTAACGATTAGCTCCTTTTATGTTAACTCCATTTAAAGTCATTTGGCAGATGGGGGTTTTGGCGCGCTCATGACCTCAGACAAGCTGCGTGTGAACCTGGAATACGTTGTGATATACAGTACAGCAGTTGTTTGCAAAAGAAGATCCTTTAAGACAAGAGCTAGTCTACCCAAGAGTGAGGGCGTGTTCCAAGGTTAGACGGTTTAATGTTCAAAGTCTGAGATTTCATTTGACCTGCAGGAATCTCTAAGCCTTAGGCATTTAATGTTTCATGACGGCACAATCAGAACAACACAGAAGAAGTAGTGCTTCGCTTTCATGGACGGGTAGATCGGAAAAAGAAAGACGACGCGACTTGGATTATCCAAATTTCCTCTGAACAAACCACAAAAGTTGAGAAATATGATGCTTTTTGACTGACAAGCTCAAGGTCGAGATGCTCGGTTATCATGCACAGCTTCATGTTTGATTTAAAAAAAAAAGAAAAAACACTCACACCTACTGTTTTCCCAACCAACCGTCAAGCATAGCGCAGGAGCAGTGATCTGGGTTTCACTCACACCCACAGGAGCGGAGAAACTTGCAGTCATTAAGTCAACGATGAACTCAATGTTAGATCAGAATCTCACCGTGATGAATTCGAGGCGATCTACCCAGCTGCTTAATGGGGTCATGCAAAAGGACAATAATCCCCAGCATGCTGGAAAATCTGAATAGCTAAAGATTAAAAAATATATTTCCGTTTCCCCTGTGACTGTACATTCCTTCAGCCTTTCGAGTTATGAGCTTGAGGTTGAGTCGTTTTCTGAGTTTGAAGCTTTAAAGGTTTGAGTTGGGTTTTGATATATAAGCAGTGAAATTGAGCTGTAACCTTAATTCTCATTTAGGCACATGGCAGACGCCCTCGACTTAGACTTTCGTCTCGCAGAAGTTGAGGGTTAAGGGGCAACTTGTTGCTCGTGGGATTTGAACCTGGGACCTTCCGTCGTATAATGCCTTAACCACAGAGCTACTGTAGCCCTGATGGTTTGAAATTCAAGTTGACTTTTGATGCGTAAACTTTATTACATTTCGAGTTTTGAGTTGAAAGCTATGAAGCTTGAGGTCATTAACTTCTAATTGCATTTCAAGTCATAACCATTGAAATTTGTGTTAAGTGTCCAGTTGTGATATTTGAAATTGAATTCGGTGCTCAAGACATAAGGGGTGAAATTGAGGTTGCATTCCGAGTCACAGGTATATTGAATTTCAAGTTGGCTTTCGAGTCATTAAGTCTAAGCTCCTGTTACTGTACATTCCGATCAGCAAGTAATGAAAAAAGCACATTTCTGCATGGGTCATACATTCGTATTCCGCTGTGACCCCCCAACTCCTATATCTTCAGTATCTTTCTTACTATGTTTAGCATCTAACCTCTAAGCTTTACATCCAATTTGGAGCCGTGCTTTTAATGGGAATCCTGGAAAATTGTGCATTATGGGACAAAATCTCTCCGGCTTGACTACAAAAAAAAAAATAGTATTATGTGTTAAATAATGTGCTCTAGAGGCAATCGAACCTACGGTCAAAGACTCTGTGAGGTGTGTGTGTGTGTGTGTGTGTGTGTGTGAAGTCCAGAGTAGAGCCGTGATATGGGGAATCAGGGGAAATATGTTTTATTAAAAGCTATGCAGGAAGGCAGATGTTGAACCTCGATAAGTAAACTGTGGATATCCTTGAATTAAGGTTATAGGATCTGTGATCAAATACAATCATTTTACATCTCGCTGCCCGAAGTACAGTAAGTGCAAAATGTCAAAGGACAGCGTGAGACTACAGGCAGCATGAAATGCCTCATCGAATATTTGAAACGTTTTATCCCTGACGTAAGGGTCGGCTGCATCCTTCAGCCTATTCAGATGCAGGTAAAGTTTGCAGCTGCTTCATTATCTTCCGTTGCTATGGTTCCTTGTTGTACAAAAGCCCAAACTGAACAAGCACATGAAGTGCAAATACAACAGAGGGAGAATTTGAGTCACCTCTTTTCACACAGAAGCAGACCAGCGTTTAGCTTTTCCTCGGGTCTTGATTGTGGCTTCAGGATTTCACGCGGATGCCAGAGTGTGTTAATAATTAGCTCGTCATAGGTGGAGTCGAGTTTCGTGGCATTAGTTTTGAAATTTGACTGCTTTCAAAGATCAAGATTTAGATTTAGTCACAAGATATTAACTTTGAGCCTAGTTTCAAGTCATAAGATTTTAAATTTGGGTTAAGATAATAAAAAATGTTGTCATTTTTTTAGTTATAAGATTTGAAATTTGAGTCAGGTTTCGAGTCATAAGCTTTGAAATTTGTCTCACATTTTCAGTCATAATATTTACAATTTAAGTCAAGTTTTTAATAATAAAATTATTATTATTATTATGTTTCTTATTATTATGTTTATTATTATTTATTTATTTATTTATTTATTATTATTTTATTATTAATATGCCTTAAAATTTGAGTCATAAGATTTGAATTCTGAGTTCAGTTTTGAATCAGAAACTTTATCATTTAATTTCTAGTCTGAAGAATTTAAATTTGTGTCAAGCTTTTAATTATAACATTTGAAACATAAGTAAGTTTTGAGTCATGAGCCTTGAACATTTTAGTCACATGCTTGAGTCAATTTGAGTCATTTTGGGCACAATTTTTGATATTTGAGTCAGGTTTTGAGTCATAACCTTTAAAATCTAGTTTAAGATTTTAGCAAATATTTTTTGTAACATTTTTTATCAAGCTTTTGGTCATAAGGTTTAAAATTCAAGTATTTTTTTGTCATATTTTTATAGCCAAAAGATTTTAGTTTCTAAATTCAAGTTCTTAGTCAGACACTTTGAAATTTGAGTTAATATTTTAGTCAAAAAATTTTTGTTTAATACTAGTCATAATACTTGAAATTTCATTCAGGTTTTTGGTTATAGGATTTAAGTCAGGTTTTTATTCATAAGATTTGATTTCGAATGAAACACACATTTAACACATGCTTAGTGGAAACTTAACCAAATTGGGAAATTTGATGAAAAAAAAAGGAAAACAGTCCTGGTTTGGTTTGTTTTGCAATAGTTTATAAAGTAAGCCAACTAAAACAACGAGACATAAGCTAACAATAAGGACATAAATTCAAAATCAATGACCAAGCAAACACTGGTATTTGGGTTAAACCATTAATCCAACAGTGTTGACTGATGGTACTTCCGGTCGGTGTTATTTTCTACATGTTCCTCATTCCCGCATCACTGGGGGGCTTTACCGTGTCTGCGGTAACATCACACAGCTACACGTGTGCATTCATTTCTCTCCAGCCTGTCGCCGATGTGCCTCACCTTCGGGGCTCAGAGCAAATCCGCCACCGCTGGAGACATCAAAGTGCAACGGTGTGTAGAGGGAAGACCCTCGGGATGCTCTCAGAGCCGCTCTCTCTCTCTCTCTCTCTCTCTCTCTCATTCTCTCTCCGTCACATTCCCTACACCACACAGATGCGCTCGGAAGATCCGAAAACTCAGCCATGCAGCAAATGAAAGAACTGACCATGGCTCCTGCCAACCCTTCTCCCCGCATTAATCACGCAGGGCAAGCGAAAGGTTCAACATCGCACGCAGAATGGACGAGTCATCGCTAGCGGAAGACAAATGAGTTTTATTAGCACTTGATCGCACTTGACCACAGGCGGTCTGCAGGGTCGGGAACTGAATCAGGTGCTCCTCGTGATGGAATAGTAAAGGCATGCAGTGGGAAAAGCTTCGACGTCTACCATGCACCACCACACTCTCGTTAATTACCAGTCAAGCAAAAGGGCATGTGGGTCAAGTCCACCAGCCATCAATGCAATATTAATATCCTCCGGCCTGATAAGCACAAGAGGCTTCTTCTAGCTAATTACTGCAGCTTTATAGGATACAGAAACAATTTGTGTTTTCTTTGAATGTCAAACCAAGACACAGCGATGTTAGTGCTTGCATCTATATTCCCCTAAAATCCCCAAAAGGATTGTTTTGTTTCTGGTTAAGTCACAGTTTTACTGAAAATATCATAAAGTCAGAGGAATCATAGGAGAAGTTGCATAAATCGTAGGAGGAGCAACAGCAGTAGTAGCAGCAGTAGCACAAGTAGTATTAAGAGTATGACAAGTAGCAGCAGTAGTAGTAGTATTAATAGCAATAATAGTATTAGTAGTACCAGTAGTATTAATAGTATGAGTAGTAGAAGAAATAAAAGTGGGAGGAGTAAATAGTATTAAGAGTAGGATTAGTAACAGCTGTAGTAGTGTTAATAACAACTATAGTATTAAGAGTAGGATTAGTAACAGCGGTAGTAGTATTAATAACAACTATAGTATTAAGAGTAGGATTAGTAACAGCGGTAGTAGTATTAATAACAACTATAGTATTAAGAGCGGACTAGTAACAGCGGTAGTAGTATTGATAACAACTATAGTATTAAGAGCAGGACTAGTAACAGCAGTAGTAGTATTAATAACAACTATAGTATTAAGAGTAGGATTAGTAATAGCTGTAGTAGTATTGATAACAACTATAGTATTAAGAGCAGGACTAGTAACAGCGGTACTAGTGTTAATAACAACTACAGTATTAAGAGCAGGACTAGTAACAGCGGTAGTAGTATTGATAACAACTATAGTATTAAGAGCAGGACTAGTAACAGCGGTACTAGTGTTGATAACAACTACAGTATTAAGAGCAGGACTAGTAACAGCGGTAGTAGTATTGATAACAACTATAGTATTAAGAGCAGGACTAGTAACAGCGGTAGTAGTATTGATAACAACTATAGTATTAAGAGCAGGACTAGTAACAGCGGTAGTAGTATTGATAACAACTATAGTATTAAGAGCAGGACTAGTAACAGCAGTAGTAGTATTGATAACAACTATAGTATTAAGAGTAGGACTAGTAACAGCAGTAGTAGTATTGATAAC
>JAAGKR010005566.1:18163-31261 GCA_011419295.1 Clarias macrocephalus
GTCCATCCGTCCATCCGTCCATCCGTCCATTTATCCATCCATGCATCTATGTAGGAACGTCTGTAATCCAACTAGGGACTGTGAAGGCCAATGGCGACCACTTTATTTATTCCCATTTGGTACAACTGTGGCAGGACACAAACATTCACACACACATTCACACAGGACGGGAATGACAATTAACCTAATCTGCATGTTTTTGGACATAAAAGTGCCATCCACTAAGTCACTGCGCTACCAATATATAAATTATATTAAAGTATATATACAGGAAGTATATAACAAAATATCTGAATCGGATTAGTGTGATATAGCTGTGAAATAAAAGGTACATTATGTTATGTAATCAGGGACATGTAGCTGTGTTTCATGTCAATTCGTATATTTATTTGTTTATTTATTTATTATCAGAAGTTCTCTTGCAAAATTTTTTTTAATTTTATTAATTCCAGCCCCCCCATGACCCTGAATACAGGTTAATTAAGTGCTATAGATGATGAGTGAGTGAGTGAGTGTATTTATATGTAATTTAAAATAATACAAAAAAATAATTTGAAACAAATGTAGAATGTAAATTAGTTTATTAATGCATGTATGCATAAAAATAAACAAATATAAATCTTTACTTTACAGGAAATTTGGATTTGGCAAAAATTTAAATTCTAAATATAATTAAATTGTAACAACGCAGGTCTCACGAGGGGGCAGAACCGCGTGAAAAATGCCTGGTACTGTTCTAAACAGGCAAAGGCGCGAGCCATTTATAGACACGCGGTGGCCAGGCAACGCCGCAATCAGCGTGAACGCACTTCACCTGGTGGCGTGTTCATTTAAGGGTCCTGATACCTCGGCACTTCGTGCAATCATTTAGGTAGCACCGGTAAGGTATCAGGCCCAAAGACAAGACCAAAGAAAAGAAAAGAAAGAAGGAAAAGAAAGAAAGTGGGTGCTGGGCCGTTTTTATCTTTGTGGGTGAGCATCAGGGTTTTGAATTTGATGCAGCAGCTACAGGAAGCCAATGCAAGAAGCGGATAAGTGGGGTGGTGTGGGAGAACTTGGGAAGGTTAAAAATGAGACAAGCAGCTGCATTTTGGATCAACTACAGAGGACGAATGGTGGACAAAGACAGACCTGTCAGGAGTGAGTTGCAGTAGTCCAGTCTTAAAATAACAAGGGATTGAACAAGCACCTGAGTAGCCTGTGAAGAAAGACATGAGCGGATTCTTCTGATGTTGTTAATAAGAAATTGACAGGAGCGAGTAAGGTTAGTTGATTGTCCAGAGTTACCCCAAAATTGTGGGCAGTGACTGAAGGAGTGATCTGATGTCTTGACTGGGAGATGAGTCACCAGGGATCAACAGCAGTTTGGTTTCACTGAGATTGAGATTCAGCTGATGAGCTGCCATCCAGGATGAGGTGTCTGCTAGACACGCTGGGATCCGGGTGGAAACCTGAGTGTCTGAGGGAGGAAAGAAGAGAATAAGTTGTGTGTCATCTGCATAACAATCGTATGAAAAGCCATGCGATGATAAGATTTTACTGAGAGACCAGATAGAGAGGGAGAACAGAAGAGGGCCACGTACTGAGCCCTGTGGAACACCAGTAGAGCGTCTGCGTGGGGCAGATGTGGATCTCCTCCATGTCACCTCATACAACCTATCTTCTAGGTCAGAAGCAAACCACTGCCACGCTGTTCCACAGATTTCTAGCCTTGTAAGAATAGATAATAGATGTTTATGCACACATTAAATACCATTTTGTTAACATCTAAGCAAATAAATAAATATATGACTTTATTGTGTATGGATCTGGCAACACTGGATTTCAAAGCAAAATGAAACATAAAAGATGTCAATACAAATTTAAATGATCAACCGTATAGTCTCAGACCAAGAAATTCTGATTATGACAAATCGCACAAATAACAACACTTTTCTCTTTTTCCAGTGAAAATATTTGTTTTGTGCTCCATTTTTCTTTATTTCTGATTTTAAAAAAGCTGTTTTATAATAATAATTATTATGCATTATGTTAATAATAATAATTTGGGTTTTGGAGTTTAAGACAGTCAGGTGATTAAAAAAAAAAAAAAACTCAACCAAATTCAACTCGACTGAATGTCTCACTGTAAATGATTTCCTCGCAACAGCTAGCATGCTCATCCGCTGATAAAACGTCACCGTCGCTCCAAAACACACGCTACTGAATTTGTCCAGCTGAGTGATTACTGCAGAATCCTAATTAGGTCTCATCATCATCATCATCATGATTCTCCTCCTCATCATCATCATCTAAATACTCATTTTATCTGTTTTTGGCAGCGTTAATCCTCCACATAACTCATTATAGTTTGAGGTAAACAACGAAAAAAGTTTGTGTGTGTGTGTGTGTGTGTGTGTGTGTGTGTGTGTGTGTGTGTGTGTGTGTGCTGTTAATTTTCCAGCTCAGTGTGAATAAAAAGTCTAGCTCCCTCTACACACACACTTCTTCTTGCTGTGTAAATTGGTGGTTTGGATCCTGGGCTTTAGCTCCATTTGGCTAATGTGTAGCACCTGCACGCTAATGAGTGCTAACACCAGTCGTGTTTACAGATGTACGCTGAGCTGGACACCTCTGAGCATTTCGCTTCAAACCCGGACTATCCTTTGCTTTTATCACACACCCACTTCTCAAACTGTTAGCGTTTATGCTACGAAGCGGCGGCCACTAAGAACAGAGTGGTTTGGAATCAAACCCCAAACAAGCAATCAGGTCCTGTGCCCTAATGAGGCAAGAAAAGGAGATTCCATTTTGTAAACTTTAACATGATCACCTGTTATCATCAAGAAGGATGACATAGAATTCTACTATTGGAACAGAAACCATGAACCTATACGGCAGTCAAATAGAGTACAATACTGTGCAAAAGTTTTGACCCCCTGATTTCTTCACATTTTACTTTCAAAGATCTAGACTTTGATGAATTTTAATGCTGTCTTGAGGAATAGTCCTCAGTGCTTCCTGAAGGGCGTTTTTTGCCTCTCCTCATTTTCCGTTCAGTCCCTGTACACTGTAAAAAAAAGGTAAATTTTACGGTAAAAAACTGGCAGCTGTGGTTTCCAGAATTTTACCGTAAAAAAATACGGTAGCACCGTTATTGCACTGTAAAAAAAATTAACCGTAAATTTGGCAGACGTCTACCATAAAAAATATGGCAACAGTGTTTTTGGTTGTACTCATTATACTTTATAGATTGTAATTGTTTTTTTTTTTTTTTTCGAGCCTGGCCGGGAATCAAACCCAGACCCTGGAGGTGCAAGGCGACCGTGCTAACCACTGCACTACCGCGCTTGCTATGCAGGTGTTGTCGTTGTTGGTCTTCCTCGGTTTCCCAGCGTCCCCCCGCACGACTTGCACTCCAACAATGACAACACTTATGGAGCAAGCATGGTAGTGTAGTGGTTAGCACGGTCGCCTTGCACCTCCAGGGTCTGGGTTTGATTCCTGACCAGGCTCAAAAAAAGAACAATTAAAATCCGTATAATGAGTGCAATCCCGTATTTTTTACAGTAAACTTCTGGCAACCACAGCTGCCGTTCTTTTATCGTAAAATTTACGGTTTGTTTTCTTACAGTGCAATAACGGTGTGACCGTGTTTTTTTTACGATAAAATTCTGGTAACCACAGCTGCCAGTTTTTTACCGTAAAATTTACTGTTTTTTTTTACAGTTTACCTAAGCAGTTTCAGATGAATGTTATTTCTTTGTTTGTTATGCCACACAGTGAGCATTCAAACATCAAACTTAAGGCATGAACCAGTGAGAAACAAGCGCAGATGATAACAGATGATCAGTACACTGCTGATGCTGAGTGCTGAGTGGTTGGAACAGATAAGAGAGGAAATGAGGTTGTTACAAAAAAAAAAAAAAAACAGTTTTTAAAATTATATCTTTAGGAACTTTGCAGCCTGTTGCAGTAAAACATTTGTTTTCATTTCTTTAATTAAATGTACATTATTTACTTTGATTTTAAAGGAAGAAATGAGGAGGGTTGTGAGTTTTGCACAGTGCTGTTTATTCATGTACATGCATGTAGAGTTCTGTGTTTAACTTAACAAACTGTGAATAAGTGAGACACCTCTGTAAGTGAACTTCAGCAGGTGGTGAATTTCAGCTTTTTGTTTCATGCTCAAGGTGTGTGTGTGTGTGTGTGTGTGTGTGTGTGTGTGTGTGTGTGTGTGTGTGCGTGTGCGTGTGCGTCTGTGTGTGTGCAATAATGATGCCAGAGGTTCAGCTTTAACAGGGCAGAGTGACTTCCTGGAGCCAGTCTGCAGGGAGTTTCAGAGGTAAAGAGCAGAGTTCATGCAAACAAAGCAGATCGAGCATCTTTTCAGGATTTGCCTCTGGCGTTCTGCGTTTATTTTTTCCCCCTTTCTTTCTTTCTTTCTTTCTTTCTTTCTTTCTTTCTTTCTTTCTTTCTTTCTTTCTTTCTTTCTTTCCTTCTTTCTTTCTTTAAAAGCTTTAAAGTATTGTCGTTATCCAGCTGTAAGCACTTGACTCCAGCTCTGTTATGCTTAGCATGGGCCTGTACTGGATCTGTTCTAGCAGCTGTCCAAGGTGCTGAACTTCTGTCCAGACTTTCCGATAAATAACAGCAGCATTCGAGTCCTATGTTACAAGATGAAGTGACAGAAATGTGCCAAATTATACAAGTCCAAACACAATTCACAGTAAATCAGTTACACAGTCTAGTACATTCTTCATAATAATTATTTTACAAATCACGTCTTACTCAAAATGTTTAAACAGCTTTTTAAATTACTTCCTAAGTAGCATTCATGTTCAATTATTTAGCCTAGTTCACGTCTTTTGTTCTCTTTTCTGTGTCTCTCAAGATTTTTGCCGGGTTTTTTTTCTTTCAAGCTACAAAATGTCAATTTTGAAATGTATTCTTGATGGATTTCTTTTTTATTAATTTAAACGTTCACTGATGGATTTTATTTTATTTAACTTTTTAAAGCAGAAAAATCAAGCAGCAGAAGAAATAACATTATTGTGAAATGTTAGAGCAGATGTATTTATTCCCTTCAGGCCCTTGTTATAATAAACCAGAAAATTACAATAATATAAAATAAACAAGTAGAATAAGGCGAGGTTGGTGAACACACTATGTAGAATAAAACGTTCTACTATACTATTTTTACGTTATCTTTTTACAAATCATGTCTTTACTATCTCATAAACGGTTTCTGGTCATTTCAGTGTAATACAGTGTTGTTAAATCTTTCTCTAGTTACAGTATAATAAATATTACAATGATTCCTAAGTTTCAGGGTTTCCTTGTAGTTTTGACTTTTATTTGGTCTTTATGCACTCACACTTCTGGTTTACTTCCTGTTTCAGAAATATGTTCAGCTGGTTTGTGTTTAGTTATTCAGTTAATTAATAATTATTTAAGTTCCTGGTTTTATCTGTTTTAGTTTTAAATTTAATTTAATTTTGTTTAAGATCAGGTGGCACGGTGGTGTAGTGGTTAGCAGCTCCAGGATCGAGGGTTCGATTCCCACATTAGGTCTGTATGTGTGTGGAGTTTGCGTGTTCTTTCCTGCTCCAGTTTCCTCCCACGGTCCAAAGACATGCAGAGTAAGCTAAATTGTCTTTCCAAATTGCCTGTGGTGTGTGTGTGTGTGTGTGTGTGTGTGTGTGTGTGTGTGTGTGTGTGTGTGTGTGTGTACCCTGTGATAGATTGGCACCCTGTCCAGGGCGAACCCCAACTCATTCCCTGCCTCCCCTGGGACCCTGTGTAGGATGTCCAGTATAGAGAACGACTGAGAAAAAAACAAAAAAATTAACATTTCAGTGACATCACTGTTTAATATAGATTAGGCATCAAACTACATTTAATTAATGTTATTTAAATGATAAATGAGACAAACAATAATATATTGTATTTTATGTTAATGACAAAAAAATTAAAAGTCTCCATTCACAATGACAGAGAGCGAGGATGCCGCACCAACTTGTCATTTAAGCAGAGACTTAAAAACACCTACATAAGTGTAAATAATTCCAGATTCACAATGTCGATCGGCTCGTCTGTCGTTTTATTAAGCAAGAAAATAAGCCTGACTCCACTCGTACAGCTAACGTGCCAAAGGTTGGTGTCTCTGAACAAGTCATCTACATACTGTATGTGTTTTATGGCATTTTTCATCTCACCTGTGAGTGTAATTACATCTGCCTTAGAGTCTGAAACACCTACACAACTGTCAATCATTCCACATTTATAAGGCCCATATAAGGTCCCATATGTTACTATTTCTTTAACACGTTTAACACAGAGCTCTCCCAGTTTGTGTGTGTGTGTGTGTGTGTGTGTGTGTGTGTGTGTGTGTGTGTGTGTGTGTGTGTGTGTGAAAAAAATGTGAAAAAAATATGAATATAAAATAATACCTTATAAAAATTTTTTATCTTAAACTCAACTTTCTCATCCTTTCACTCCTCGTCCAAATGCGCCATTTCAGTGTCTATGTAAATGAGCCACTGTTGAGCCACGCCCCTCCAGAGAACAGCAGAGCTGAATAACAAGCCCGGGGAAGGGGTACGTACACGTGTGAGGTCATATTGTGGGAAATTTAAACCACAGCTGATACAAAAATGTTTCGTTTGTGCACACGGACTGAAGACCCACCTGAATGTCTACACTGTAAAAAAAAAACGGTGCGTAAATCGGTAAATTTTACAGTAAAAAACTGGCAGCTGTGGTTACCAGAATTTTACCGTAAAAAATATGGTAGCACCGTTATTGCACTGTAAAAAAACAAAGCGTAAATTTTACTATAAAAAAAACAACAGCTGTGGTTGCCAGACGTTTACTGTAAAAAATACGGTAGCAATGTTTTTGGTTCTACGGGATCGCACTCATTATGCTGCATATTTTATGGTTTTTTATTGTTCTTTTTTTCGAGCCTGACCGGGAATCAAACCCAGCCCCTGGAGGTGCAAGGCGACAGTGATAACCACTACACTACCATGCCTGTTAGGCAACTGTTGTCGTAAGCTGTTGTCCTAAAGATGTGCCTCAGCCTGGATGCTCTACCTGCTCAAATCAGATTTCAAGCTGTCCTTTGCACTACTCGCAACTTGACGCAGAAGTTCAAATGGAGAAATGGAGATCAAAATAAAGAGATATAAATTTGTAGAAAGTTGCTATGCTGTAGGAGGTCATGGAAGGTCTTTTTCTTTTTACAATTTTGCTGCTATTACCACTAAATACAGTATGTAAAAGCAGGACCCTTGAATATTCTGTGGATTAACCGCGTTTCCAGGAGGAGCTGCTGACTTAACCGCAGTATGGAAATGTAGAACATGAGTCCCTAGGCAGAGGATGAAGTGAAATGTCTGATAGAACTTTATGGGGTTGCGATATAAGGAAATATATCACGCTGCATGTGAACCTCTGCCTTTGATACCACAGTAACGTTTGCAGTCTGAACAGACCCAAATCCCATCTGGTCACTTTCAGTTAACAGTGTAGACAGTCAGTCGTACAGATCAAAGGCATGAAGCTAATTGTATTTGCCTGAACAAGGCCTAGTAGTCATGATAATGGGAACAATTTTTGATGCAGATATTTTAGAAGCAAAACTATGAGGTTTATTTTCTTGTGTGTATAGAGAGTGTCAGCATAAACCCTAGTGAGCTACAATAAATTTGTGAACTAGGTTGGAAAGTAGGTGTGGCGAATGGTTACAAGTTCATAAAGTTTCTGGTTAATTTTGGCAATTTTAGGACAGTTAAAAAGATCTAAGTAAAGTGTCAAATAGATCTAGAAGTCATCTAAAGAAGTCGAATAGATTTTTCAAATAGAAGTCAAATGTTTTTCCTTGTGATTTCTTGTATAATTTGTCATTATTAATAGGAAACGTAGCTTCTGAAGATATTGACATGTTTGAAGCACTTGTTGCTCATTTGTTTCATTTCCTGTCTCCTTAAGGATCTGTTTGTTAGAATATTTATTCTCCTCAGAAGTTCAGGTTGAGATTTTTTACATAGGAGGATTGTGGGACACTTTTTTTTTCTTTCCCGAGTCGATTGATTTTTGTGTGTGTGTGTGTGTGTGTGTGTGTGTGTGTGTGTGTGTGTGTGTGTGTGTGTGTGTGTGTGTGTGAGACACGCCGCTTGATTGATAATTAGATTCCAATGACTACTGGGAGCTAAATGTGTAATTATGGCATGATTAAACACAGTCTTCTCATGTGGAATCAAACTCACGATGCTGGAAAGCTGAGTAGAACAATCCTGAGCGGCGTGACGTCCTCCACATGGGGTTTATTCTCTCAGTAAGGACCCACAGCTTACACACACACACACACACACACACACACACACACACACACACACACACACACACACACACACACACACACACACACACACTTTATGACTTGTTTCTACACAAACCAACACTGTATAGCAAGCAGTGCTCCAATGAAGTATTCTACTTTCCCAGGGACTGATGTTTGCTCACTAAAATGATATGTTCCTTTGGACACCATATTTCCAGGGTTCTGTGTTCACAGACAAGTTTCTACAGTCCTGTTTTTTTTTTCTTTCTATGAAACTATCTTTGCATTGTTTATATGTTTTAAGCACCATATTCTCTTTTGTTCTCAAACCCCAAATGTTTCCAATTTCTCTGGTCCGAGTCTCTTTTGTTCAAAGGTCATCATAATAAGGGGTCTGATATCTCCAGGCGATAATGTTTCCACTGTTTCATTCTCTTTGGTTGGTTTTCTGCAGTAAACCCGACTTACTAATTTCCATAATTTATCACCTGGGCACATTGTTTACATTGTTGCTATGGTCCAGTGTCCACAAGTGTCCATTTTCCACAGTTCTCTATTCTCCCAGAGTTCCTTGTTTCCAGGTCACCATTTTTCAGGTTCAACATTTCCATGTTTTTTAGGTTATCTTTGATCTGTTTCTGATTATGTTTGATCATTTGACTCAATCTTTCCATGGGTCTGTATTCCCATGGCACCATGTTTCAGGTGGTCCTGAATCCACATGGCATGATGCTTCCAGGGTCCAATTTTCCTAAGCCACAGTATTCCTATAGTTTCCATTATCTTTTTTGGTCTTGCCCAGTATTCCCAGCACTATTTATGGCCTAAGCGCATTACTTCTATGGTTTCATATTGCCTAGTTACCATTTTCAACAGTTCTACTTTCCCAGCACACAGTTCTGCAGGGTTCCTGGTTTTCCTAGGTTGCCAGATCACCATCTTCGAGTCCAACATTTCCAGGGCAACAAATTTTTGGAGAAAACTCTTTTTGTTCAGATGACTCAAGGTCTTGAGGGTCTTGTGTTCCCTGGACACCAAGTTTTAGGGCAATCTGAAGTCCCATGACATGGGTTTTCAGGGTCCTCTGTTCCCAGGACACCATGTTTTGGGGGACATGAATTACAATTACTATTCGCTTTGTTCACTTGTCTTAATTTTTCCATGTTCCTGAGTTTCCAGACCACCAGGAAGCCCATGGCATGATATTTTCAGGGACCTATTTTTAAAGAACCTCATGTGTTAGGGGAACATGACTTCCCATTAGCAGAGAACTATGTTCCCAGGATATCATGCTTTACGGGGATCAGAATCCCTACAGCACTGTGCTTCCAGGGTCCTACATTTCACTTCACTTTAGTTTTTGGAGTGACAGGTTTCAAGGGTTCTCTATTTGTTTTTCTTAATGAAGTTTCTTTATTTTAATGAAGTTTCCTAGGATTTGTTGAAACTATGACTATAGACATGATGGTAGGAACTCACAAGTTCTTCTGTCAGACTGAAGGAATATAAAAAACAAATACAATATTTTTAAATTGGACTTTTGTTTGACCAGGTCCAGGATCTGCAATAGTCAAGGTGGTTGTAAGGCATTACAATAATTAGCTAGTCGGCTAATGAAAGAGAACGTATAGCATTAGCATTAGCGTGTATGTGGTGCACCATATGTAGGGGTGTTAATTAAGGGTATTAGCTACACTGGCTAGTTAATAGATTGAGATTGTTTGTCCTGGCATGTTTTTTTCCTTCTCTTCAGTATGTCCATGCAAGCTGGTAATTGAAGGCCTGTTAGCGACAGAGCAGCGATTTCAGTAAGCACAGGGACTTCACTAACTCATTAGCTTATACCTATAGTCTGGAGACCTTTGGGAGTGTACTGTAGACACACCAACAC
Source organism: Clarias macrocephalus (assembly GCA_011419295.1). NCBI lineage: Eukaryota > Metazoa > Chordata > Actinopteri > Siluriformes > Clariidae > Clarias > Clarias macrocephalus. The sequence goes on from JAAGKR010005566.1 coordinate 28,381, forward strand.
AAGTAGATAATTATTTATGCAAAGAAGCCATCGGGGATGCTAATGAAAATTAATTTCGGCAGACACATTAATAACTGGTGCAACAGTGGGGTTTTTTTTTTATTAATTTTTTTTTTTTTGAGATGCTGAGTTCATTACACAGTTTACTATTTTATTCTAACTGCATTTTTCTCCTTTTCACCCCAGTCTTCATATTGGAAATCTTTTCTCTCAGTGACTGAAGCGCAAGCACATGTTTAATGCATGGCTAACACACAGGTCGATGCTGGACTCAGGCATGTCTCCAGTCCTGTCCTCTGCTTGACCTTCCAGACAGCTAATAAGATGTTTTATTCATATCTGCTTATGAAATAGTTCAACTCTACATTAGTTATAATTTCAGCATTTTTCGTCAGTTTTTCTAGTCATGTTTCCACGAGATCCTGCTTATTGAAATTGATTATTAAAGTGATTGGATGAGAGGATGAGAGGATAATGTGGCTAACAGACTAACAAACCAGTTTCAGCTAAAACCTGTAATAAATATCTAAATCGTACCTTCTACCCAAAATAAACACATTCGTTATTTTCTCGAGCCTTTAATCTGTAGTGTTTTCAGAGGTTATTATTGTTGTTTATCTTTAGCTCATCCATCCATCCATCCATCCATCCATCCATCCATCCATCCATCAAACCGCTACATCACAGTGCAGTTGAATTTGTGCCTTTTTTAACTGAAATCTTTCTGGAAAGTTGCAGCTTCTTCCTGCTCAGAGTCTTAGCCAGGCTAATTTAGCTCGAAGAGAAGGATGAAACGTTTTTGTTCTTCTTTCATCTGGATTCATCAAAGACATCAGCAGCCCGCGTGGACTCGAGTCAGGCTGTTTTACTGGAGAAGGTTGTCACGCGACCCCGTGAGGACGAACCCGTTTAACCTGACTGTAGCATTTCTCTACGTGTGGAGGAAGATAACAGCTAGCGTTAGCGTGTACTGTTAATGAATATCTGCTTTCTTTCTGCATACTTTCTCTCTGGAATATGATCTACTTTACGGTTATTAAAGGTGTATATCTTAAAATACAACTCATACTGATGAAAGTTTATTTTCTGTAACATTTATGCTAATGTGAATAACACCTGGAGCTCTCACCTGGCCTGTGTGAGGTCATGTTAGTACACACACACACACACACACACACACACACACACACACGCACAAACAGGTTTTCTTTAGATGAACATAAACCGGTTGTGAGCAGAAATGTTTTATATTGTAAAGTTCATTTCTAACATGTGATGTGGTTGGATGCACCACCATGTTCTGAGGTCTGTGCCGGTTTTCTGCACTATGTTTGACATTTGCAGCAGTGATGGAGGACAGTCTTGGGTAAATAAACAGCTATTTTGCTGTACACACCACAAAATTCACCCCTGGGGCAGATTTACACATATACTATGTTTACATTATTAACTTCACATCACTGCATAAAATGGCATCCTGTATTTCCTCATCCTTCGGGTCATCTGTTTTCATGATCTTTCTGTAATTTATTATTCGTGCTAATATTGATATTATTTGCATAAGGATTTCACAAAATAAGAAATCAGAATGATTAAATATTCATCTCCCAATTTTTGACATGTCTACCTCCCTTTTATTTATTTATTTTGACGAAACAGAATTAAATTTGTCCCTTTTCTTTCATCAGTATCACGGAAAGTACAACAATCCAGCTGCACAATAAAACATCTGTGTGTGTAAATATTAACCATCACCGACTAGAATGCTGCAGGCCATGAGTCTGGAATATTCTATACACACACACACACACACACACACACACATCTGAGACAAAGCCAGAGTTTTCTGTTCTGTACACAGCGCATGCCAGGCACTGTAGAGAACCTGGCACTCGACCCACCGTGCACAGAGGACAGGAAGAGGCTAATATCCAAACACACACACACACACACACACACACACACACACACACAGGCTGCCACTAATGGAGCCGCTCCAGCATCGACATTCAGTGCAGCTCAGATTAGTTTTTTTGGCTGAAAAAGACCCTAAATCACTACAAATGACATCATTAATTGACATCGATGTCCGTCCGTCTGTCTGTCTGTCTGTCTGTCTGTCTGTCTGTCTGTCTGTCTGTTCCTCTCCCTTCTAGTATGTTTTACTCTGTCCATCGGTTTTTACCCCCCCCCCCCTCTCTCTCAAGATGATTCTTTCTTTGACCAACTGCTGACTCTGGGCTCTAACTCGTGTGTGTGTGTGTGTGTGTGTGTGTGCAGGAGGTTAGAGGGCGTGGTGTTTAACTGCAGCTGTGAGATTCGGTGGATCCAGCTTTGGCAGCAGAGAGGAGAAGCGAGTCTCCACAACCAGCAGCTCTTCTGTAACACAGGCTTCAGTCAGATCCCTCTGCAGCTCCTCAACATCTCCCACTGCGGTACTCAATCTTATCATCTTGATTCATACACATTGCATACAGACTTACTTCTTTTTATTGTGTAAAGCTGCTTTGCGACAATGTCAATTGTTAAAAGCGCTATATAAATAAAATTGACTTGACTTGACTACTCCAAACCTCAGCATCATCACCTTTATGACCATCACCAACCACCACCACCACTACCATCATTATCATCATCACCACCACCATAATCCATCATCATCACTATCATCACCACCATCATCATCATCACCAACCACCACTACCATCATTCTCATCACCACCACCATAATCCATCATCATCACCAACCACCATCACCACCACCACCACCACCACCATCATCACCATCACCAACCACCACCACCACTACCATCATTATCATCATCACCACCATAATCCATCATCATCACTATCATCACCACCATCATCATCATCATCATCA
>JAAGKR010005566.1:31281-49925 GCA_011419295.1 Clarias macrocephalus
ATATTCATCTCCCAATTTTTGACATGTCTACCTCCCTTTTATTTATTTATTTTGACGAAACAGAATTAAATTTGTCCCTTTTCTTTCATCAGTATCACAATCCAGCTGCACAATAAAACATCTGTGTGTGTAAATATTAACCATCACCGACTAGAATGCTGCAGGCCATGAGTCTGGAATATTCTATACACACACACACACACACACACACACACATCTGAGACAAAGCCAGAGTTTTCTGTTCTGTACACAGCGCATGCCAGGCACTGTAGAGAACCTGGCACTCGACCCACCGTGCACAGAGGACAGGAAGAGGCTAATATCCAAACACACACACACACACACACACACACACACACACACACACACACACACACACACACACACACACACACACAGGCTGCCACTAATGGAGCCGCTCCAGCGTCGACATTCAGTGCAGCTCAGATTAGTTTTTTTGGCTGAAAAAGACCCTAAATCACTACAAATGACATCATTAATTGACATCGATGTCCGTCTGTCTGTCTGTCTGTCTGTCTGTTCCTCTCCCTTCTAGTATGTTTTACTCTGTCCATCGGTTTTTACCCCCCCCCCCTCTCTCTCAAGATGATTCTTTCTTTGTCCAACTGCTGACTCTGGGCTCTAACTCGTGTGTGTGTGTGTGTGTGCAGGAGGTTAGAGGGCGTGGTGTTTAACTGCAGCTGTGAGATTCGGTGGATCCAGCTTTGGCAGCAGAGAGGAGAAGCGAGTCTCCACAACCAGCAGCTCTTCTGTAACACAGGCTTCAGTCAGATCCCTCTGCAGCTCCTCAACATCTCCCACTGCGGTACTCCAAACCTCAGCATCATCACCTTTATGACCATCACCAACCACCACCACCACTACCATCATTATCATCATCACCACCACCATAATCCATCATCATCACTATCATCACCACCATCATTCTCATCACCACCACCATAATCCATCATCATCACCAACCACCATCACCACCACCACCACCACCACCATCATCACCATCACCAACCACCACCACCACTACCATCATTATCATCATCACCACCATAATCCATCATCATCACTATCATCACCACCATCATCATCATCATCATCAACCACCACCATCACTACCTTAATTATCATCATCACCACCACCATAATCCATCATCATCACTATCATCACCACCATCATCATCATCACCAACCACCACCATCACTACCATCATTATCATCATCACCACCACCATAATCCATCATCATCACCAACCACCATCACCACCACCACCATCATCATCACCATCACCAACCACCACCACCACTACCATCATTCTCATCACCACCACCACCATCATCATCACCATCACCAACCACCACCACCACTACCATCATTCTCATCACCACCACCATAATCCATCATCATCACTATCATCACCACCATCATCATCATCATCAACAACCACCACCATCACTACCATCATTATCATCATCACCACCACCATAATCCATCATCATCACTATCATCACCACCATCATCATCATCATCAACCACCACCACCACCACTACCATCATTATTCAATTCAATTCAATTCAATTTTATTTCTATAGCGCTTTTAACACTGGTCATTGTCTCAAAGCAGCTTCACAGAAATTAAAAGACAATGAAAAGAAGACTTATGGAAATGTATATATGTGTAAGAAAAATGTGTCTAGATAATGAGATCGTCCCTGATGAGAAGCCGAGGGTGACGGCGACAGTGGCAAGGAAAAACTCCCTGAGATGGCAATAGGAAGAAACCTTGAGAGGAACCAGACTCAACAGGGACCCCATCCTCATCTGGGTGATAACAGACAGCAGGGATTGTATAACATCATGTGTGTTATGCAGATGAAAGTTCGATATAACAGAAGTTCTTTAAATTAACACAAAGTCCAGTTCAGTTCAGGGATGAGTCAGCAGGTGCAGAGGGCAGATGGGGGTCTGGATCACTGGGAGCTCAGGAGCAGCATGTGTAGATCCAAACCATCATGAAGAGGAATCCAGCTGGAGCAGGTCCTTCTCTGGATGCCTCAGGATCCTCGCAGGGTCGGACTCTGTCTACTAAAGCTGGCACAATCTCCAGATGCCTCGGGATGGGTGGAAAAATAAAGAGCACCACCACCATAATCCATCATCATCATCAACACCACTACTATCATCACTATCACCACCACCACCATCAGCATCATCTTCAACACCATCACTACCATTACCATCATCATCATCATCACCATCATCATCACCACCACGACCTTCACTACCATTATCATCACCACCACCAATATCATGATAATCATCATCATGATCATCTTCATCACCACTAGCATCACCACTACCATCACTACCATCATCATCATCATCATCATCATCACCACGCCCACCTCCCAGGGGTTACACATACCAGACAGCAGCTCACGGTTTGCTAATGTGATTGTGATTGACAGGAGAGACTGTAGTATAATTGGACTCTACATCAGTGTCTATGTTTTTAAATAAAAGAAACAAACTGAAGTTCACTCTCACAATTTTCAGACAGCTCATTATGACGTCTCTCTCTAATGTCTCTCTTTAACATCTCTTTGTCTGCTAGTCTCCACTGATGTCCCATTCCTTCTCCTATGTCCCATTGTCTTGTCTCTTTCTGATGTCTTCTTTTGATGTCTTTCTCTGACATCATGCTCAGGCGTCTCTCTCTGCCATATCACATCACATCTTTTTATCTTCTCTCTCTCTGATGTCTCTCTCTTGTCCCTATGTGATGTATTGTTCTCTTTCTGACTTTCTCTCTGAGGTCTTTCCGTCTTGTCTTGTCTGTTGTGTCCCTCACCCTGCTTTGTCCCTCTCTCTCTCTCTGATGTCTTTCTCTGATATGTCCCTCTGTTTAGTCTCTCTCTGATGTCTCACACATCCCCCCCCCTCTCTCTCTCTCTCTCTCTCTCTCTCTCTTTCTATCTGTTGTCCCACCTTGGTGTTTCTTTGTGATGTCCCTCTCCCGTGTTTTTCTCAGGTTTTTGTCTGTTCCACGTCTCTCCCTCTGACATCTCCCTCTGTCCATGTTTGTGCAGATGTTCCAGAAATCAGTGTGACAAACAGCAGCCTGACGGTGAATGAGGGAGATCAGGTCACTATCACGTGTAACGGGTCCGGAGTTCCAGTTCCTGATGTGGACTGGAAGGTTAACTCGTTGCACTCCATCAGCACACAACAGGTAAGCACTCTAGCGCTCTGTGTGTGTGTGTGTGTGTGTGTGTGTGTGTGTGTGTGTGTGTGTGTGTGTGTTTTAACAGGACTCTTTTTGATATCCAGGCGACTCAGTTTCCTCCACACGTGCACTCGTTGACGTTAACGCTGTTTAACGTGAGTCGGGATGATAACTTGTCCCTGCTGCCCTGCACCACCGAGAACATCGTGGGGATGAGCAACACCTCCGTCCACCTCTCCGTCCAGTGTGAGTCACCTTCTCCTCTTTGGTCTTTTCTTCTTCTTCCTATTCTTCTTATTTTTTCATCCTTTATTCAGCATTTTCACTTTTTCACATGTTCTTGTATTATGTCTCTTTCTTTCTTTGCTTCTTTCTTTCTTTTTTATATTTTCCTTTTTCTTTTCCTTGTTCATTCATTTTTCCTCCATCCAGTCATCATTTCTCTTTTTCTTTTATCTTCTCTTTTTGTGTTTTCTATTCTTTCTCTCATGATCACTTTTTCTTTCTTTCTTTCTTTCTTTCTTTCTTTCCAATATTTCCTTTATTTTTTCTTTCTTTTTTTCTCCATTTAGTTTTTTATCTTCTTTTTTCTTTACATTTTTTATTTACTGATCCATCTATCAATCATCATCCCCTTGTATTTCTTTCTTTTTTATTTGCAGTTCTTTATGTTTTGTTATATAATCATCATTACCTGCTCCTTTTCCTTTCTTTCTTTCTTTCTTTCTTTCTTTCTTTCTTTCTGAGATATTTACAAAAACACAGTTGACTCTTAGTCTCAGTCATTTTGGTTTGAATTGATTCGAGATAATTGTGATTTTATTCGACGCTCAGACGTTCTGTGGTTCGTGTGTTTATGTCTGCGACCGACGCCGTTGGCCAACATGCTGTAACATGATGCTCTTTACATTCGGTAACGTATCGACAGTCAGACGGTAGCAGATGCTCAGGACTATAAAAAGTCTGATGTTTTTGTTTTTGTATCTGATCCTCTCCATCTCCACCTCTGACATCTGCATCTCTGTCCTCTATCTCAAAATCTCTCCTTCTCCACGTCCATCCTCTTCATCTCAGTCATCATCATCTCCATTCTCGTTATCTCCTCCTCCATCCATGTTGCTTTCTAAATCTTGATTTTCTCCATGTCCTTAATCTACCTTCCTGTTTTCATCTCCATCATTTCCATCTCCATCTTCGTCCCAATCTTCATCCACTCCATCTCCATCTCCATCCATTACATGTTGTTCTTTTATTCATCTCCATCATATCATATTCCTCCTTTCCATCTTCATCTCTAAAAAGTGTGTGTGAGGAAAGAGACATTTCATGTTTTAAGGACATGAGGCTTCCTGAGTCAGCTTGAGGATGAGCGAGGAGCTGGCCCACTTTCTGGTAGATGTTTCAGCTGCTGGAGGTAGACGTGGGAGTGTAAAGTGTGCGGACGTAGACGATAATGTCTATTTTAGATGACAGTAATTACAGGCTGTGGACGCCTGACAGGTGATGAGAGGATGAGTGTTATAGCAGTGATGTGTTTATTAAGGAGTCCATCGAGAACGTTATCCATTTAGAAAGTTTCTCTTCTTCTCCATCATGTGTGTGATGTTGCGGTTGATCCAGAAGTGTGAAGAACTCCACAGCACTTCCCCTGTGTGTTCTATTCATCTTACACCACAGCAGAATTGTTTAAATTTACAGAACACCATAGAAATTCTTCGTGTCTGGGACTGGTGGCATTAATGTTGGTGCAGCTGGCTTTTCCTCTTTGGCAGCTCGTGTGGTCCTTTATCGGTGTTCAATTCACCCACCTTTGAAGTCCCTAGCGTGTGTGGGCGACTCCCAAAGGTGAGCGACCTCCACGCATTCTCGCTCCCAAACGTTGGACCTCAAGCTAAGCTCCACGCCTCGCTTTCATAGAGCGGAAAAAGTCTGGGATCCATTAACAATCATCCTTCGTAAGCTAAGCTGGCCTTCGCAAGCCAAGGCCGATGGAGCAGCCCCGCCCCTTCACACCTGCTGAAGTGAATATAAGTGGATATTAGGTCACATTGATCAGTGAACTGCTGTAGTGTAAGAGAAATAAAACACTTTAAACATCATTAAACAAACACACACACAAACACACACACACACACACACACACACACACACACACACAGTTCATTGTGTTGTTCTGAGTGTGCAGGGTCTGAGTGAATCACCGTGTAATGCAGCGCGGCTTTTCTCCTCTCTGTAAGCAGGGATGCACTCCAAGGTTAACCACTCCATCTTTCTGTGTCTCGTCTGCAGTCCCTCCTACCATCATACGCTTTGAAAAACCAGAGAAATGGCACGACACGTGCATGATGTTCATCGTCCGAGGCCAGCCGCTGCCCGAGGTGAACTTCCTCTACAAAGACACTCGGCTGCCTCAGACCAATTACATCAGCATGGCGGCTGACGTTTACCGGGACTCGCTGGAGGGCTGCCTCATCTTCAAAAACCCCACCCACCACAACAATGGCAACTACACACTCGAGGCTCGTAACACCCTGGGTGTGGCCACCAAAACGGTCGATGCCCACTTCATGGGAGCGCCTTTTGATGGTAAAAAACTTTCTTGACATTTTTGTAATAATTTTTATCAAAATCAAAGATTCATTCTCCTGTGATAATGTAACCAGAAATAGAGTGTTTAAACAATCTGTAAGGGTTAAACATCCATCCATCCATCCATCCATCCATCCATCTTCAACCGCTTATCCGAAATCGAGTCACGGGGTCACAGTTTCAGCACAGATCCCCAAACGTCCCTTTACCCAGCCACCTCGGCCCCATTCCCAGGCCAGTGTGGGGAAGTAATCTCTCCACCTAGTCCTTGGTCTGCTCCCTGGCCAAGAGCACACGCTCTCACTGTGGGCTGGATGGATTGGATGGCCCTCAGAAGTGAGCCCCCCTCACGCCATACTTCCACAGTACCTCCAACAGAAAATCCCAGGAGAATCAAATCCACCAAATCACCAAATCCACGAAACACATGTAGACTGGATGGGCATCTTCCCAAACCCCCTCCAGGATTCCTGCAAGACTGAAAAGCTGGTCCGTTATTCTGAAATCCACATTGTTCCTCTTTGAGCTGGGGTTTGACAATCGGCCAAAACCTCCTTATCAGCATCATGGAGTCCATGGGTTTCCTAGGGTGCTCTTGTACCAAGTACACTCATGAGCATCCCTATGTTTGAACATGGTATTCGTTGTGGCCAATCCATGACTAGCACAGAAATTCAGTAACAGAACACCACTCAGGGGTTAGACTGGGGAGGCCGTTCCTTCCACTCGCCCACATGTTCGAAGTTCCCCATCAGGACTACGGAATCCCCTAAAAGGGCCCAACGCAGGACTCCATTCACCGTCTCCAAGAAGGCCGAATACTCTGAACTGGTGTCCAGTGCATAAGTCCTCTGGTTCCTGGAGAGGGTTAAACCAGAGCAAAATTAAAATAATCACCTTTAGGGGCTTTTTAACTTCATTATTGATTGTTTTCTCAACACAGTAGATACACAGTATTGTTTTCATTAAAAAGAGGATACAGTCGTTTTTATCCGTTCATAGTAAAATTTTTATTGGTGTGGAGTCTCTCTAACGAAGCCCTGACACTGGAAACTCCTTCCATACACGTTGTATAAATGTCGTAGCTCATAGCGCCGGTGATGGACGTGTGTGTGTGTGTGTGTGTGTGTGTGTGTGTGTGTGTGTGTTGTCTATATTCTATGCTGATTGATCTTTTTCTCTTTATTCTCAGGAGACTATGTGGAATACAGTAAGTATTTCTGCTCACATCATCATACCTTCATTCACACACATAAAGAGAGACAGACAGACAGACAGACAGACAGACAGACAGACAGACAGACAGACAGACATCTGGACATAGCGATGGACAACTGGACTGACAGATAGGACGATACACACACAGACAGGTAGACATGTTTATAGGTGCACTCATGGATGTAGAGGTAGAGTAGAGACAAACAAACAGAGAGATTATGGATAAATAAGGACAGACAGGCAGACAGACAAGTAAATAGACAGATAGTTGGACAGACGGACAGACAGACAGACAGACAGACAGACAGACAGACAGACAGACATAAAGGTAAAGTGGCAGATAGTTGAATTAATAATTCAGACAGGCATATAGACAGATAGTTGGACCTCCACACAGGCAGACAGACACATGGATAGACAAGTAGTTGGATACACAGGCAGACAGAGAGACAGGCAGACAGAGAGACAGGCAGACAGAGAGACAGGCAGACAGAGAGACAGGCAGACAGAGAGACAGGCAGACAGAGAGACAGGCAGACAGAGAGGGAAATGAACGTTGGATTCACAAAACGACATCAGACAAACAATATACAGATGCAAATTGTATACAGACAGACAGACAGGAAAAATAGACAGTTGGATACACAGATAGAAAAACAGACAGACAGTCTGATGGACAAACAGTTGGATAAACAGTGAGACAATGGCCAGACAGACAGACAGACGCTTTGTTGATGCCATGAGTGTCATTGATTCGTGGACCGATATAGTAGTAATATATACATTACACAATTTCTGTCAGTGTACTGAATGTGTGTGTGTGTGTGTGTGTGTGTGTGTGTGTGTGTGTGTGTGTGTGTGTGTGTGTGTGTGTGTGTGTGTGTGTGTGTGTGTTCACAGTTCCCCCTACAGCTCACACTCCCACCATCACTGTTACTCAGCGACCTGAAGAGGACACGTTCGGGGTGAGAGTGCGCTCGTTATCTAACATCATTCTCACCTTCTCCCTGAACCCGGAATAAAAGCAAAACTCTTCTATTATTTATGTTTTGTGAGACAAGCTCTGAGCTCTGAGTCGGAGCTTAACTTACTTTTTTTTTTACTTAATGATTTGTAGATTTAAATGTTTAAACCATTTCATCAATAGAAAATGATGAAATATACAAACATATACTTACAAAAATCGTAAAATTTACACAATCACAATGTAAGTGGCGCCATCAGGATGTTTCCTAAACCTCATCACTACACACGACACCACAGAGCTCCTGAATGTTGGATCCTGGATGGTCAGAAGGTGTCAATTCATTTTTTGTAACATGACAATAGAAGAGATCCAAAAACATTAGATAGAAAAATGACAAGCTTCTTAAATGAACATCACTTCACATTCATCCAGTTTGTCCGAGACAGGATGGAATATCGCATGATGTCATGATTATAAAGTCCGGACCTGTCGTTAGCATTCATGAGGTAAAAAAAAATCTGAAAAATGTGTCCAACACAGAAGTGCCAAAATGTGCAGTTCCTCAAATGAACATTCAGTCCCCAAAGAGCTGCGTGTTAAAATGTCAAACTTCATAAACAGAAATAAACGTGTTTGCAGCCTGGTACAAAAAAAAAAAAAAAAAAAGGTTTTGGTCTGCATAGCTCGATTTTTCATTCATGATAACTGAACTATATTTATGTTGTACGAATACTGATGCGAATATGTACGTAACTCATTGGTTTAAATTATGTTAAACCATAAAATGGTGGTTGATTTGAATGACGGCTGCAGTGCAGGTCCATTATTCATTACAACGCGGGACACCATGTAGGGAATAAAAAAGTTCCATCAAATGCAAAGTAGCCTTAGCACATGAATTAACATTAGCCATCTTAACATGTTACAGTGTTTTGCAAAAGTATTCATACCCTGAACTTTTCAACATTTTGTCAGGTTACGCCCACAAACAAAAATATATTTTATTTGGATTTTATGTGACAGACAAACACAAAGTGACACATAATTGTAAAGTGGAAGGAAAATGATTTGCAGAATTTATATCTGAAAATTGCAATGTGCGTTTGTATTCACCCCCTTTACGCTGGTACTGATACACATTACTAAAGTCCAGTGGAAACAACCCCCTCAGAAGTCACCGAATTAAACAGAGTCCAGCTCTGTGTAATCTGAACTCGGTATAAATACAGCTGTTCTGTGAAGCCCTCAGAGGTTTGTTAGAGAACATTAAGTTAAGTTGAGCCTTTATTTCTCACATATACGTTACTGAAATCAAGCACAGTGAATTTATTTCTTCGCATATCCCAGCATAACTGGCGTCAGAGCACAGGGTCGGCCATGAGGAGGCAGGGTTAGGGGCCTTGCTCAAGGGCCCAACAATGGCAACGTGCTGGCGCTGAGAACTAACCGCCGACCTGCTGGTCAGTAACTTAGTGCCTTAGCCTTCTGAGCTACCACTGCCGCAAGCAAACAGCATGATGAAGTCCAAGGAACACACCAGGCAGGTCAGAGATAAAGTTGTGAGAACTTTACAGCAGGATAAGTTTATATATATATATATATAAATAAATAAAAAAAAACATCCCATGCTTTAAACATCTCACTGAGCACCGTTGAATCCATCATCTGGAAAAGTTAAGATTTCAGCACAACTGCAAACCTACCAAGACATGGACGTCCACCTGAACTGGCAGGCCGGGCGAGGAGAGAAACAGCCTAGAGGCCCATGGGAACTCTGGAGGAGCTGCAGAGATCCACAGCTCAGGTGGGAAAATCTGTTCAAAGGACAACTACTATTAGTCGTGCTCTCCAAAAAGCTGGCCCTTATGGAAGAGTGGCAAGAAGAAAGCCATTGTTGAATGAAAGCCATAAGAAGTTCCATTTTCAATTTCTGACAAGCCATGTGGGGGACACAGCAAACATGTGGAAGAAGGTTCTCTGGTCAGAAGAGAACAAAATTGAACTTTTTTTGGCCTAAATGCAAAACACTACAGTATGTGTGGCGGGAAATTAAAACTGTACATGGTGGTGGCAGCATCATGTTGTGGAGGTGCTTTTCTTCAGCAGGGACAGCGACAGCTGGTCAGAGTGGATGAGAAGGTGGATGGAGCAGTTAGAGTCTGCAAAAGACTTAAGACTGGGGTGGAGGTTCGCCTTCCAGCAGGACAATTACACACAGGACAGTGGACTCTATATACTAATTAAGTGACTTCTGAAGGCAATTGGTTGCACTGGATTTTAGTTAGGGGTATCAGAGTAACGGCAGCTGGAATATAAATGCACATCACACTAAAAATGTTGAAAACCATTTATGTTCTTCCTTCCACTTCACATTTCTGCTCCACTTTGTGTCGGTCTGTCACATACAGTAACATCCCAACAAAATACATTTACGTTTGTGGTTGTAATATGACAAAAAAGGTCAAGGGTATACTTACTTTTGCAAGGCACTGTTGCTAAGCTAGAGATAAGCTAGCTAGTGGGTAACAGAGGTAAGTAGGTATGTTTGAACCAACAGTCAAGCTCTGTTTGCACGGAGGGTTTGTCCAGGTCTTGAGTAACTTTTTGACCTTTTTGATGTTAAAACAAGACAACACGAGGTCAAGCATCCAGGCTAAGATTCGTCCAAGAACGTAGAAACGAAGACAGTTTTAAAATTCTTTTCTACAGAGGAATTTGTTCCAAGACCATAGCTTAAGCCGTGTCCAGTCTGTGTTGAAAGCATTTAATGTAGTAACAGCTAGCATGTGAGAACTGGTGTATAAAAAAAAATAAAATACAGCGTGGAGAAGCACATGTTTGTTTTTTATTTATTTTTTATTTTTTTGCAGGATGTTAAAAAAGTGAACAGGTTTAAAGCTGGCGAACGCCTTTTAAACTTAAGCGACTTTAATTCTCTTTATAGCATTGTTTCCTTTTTCTCTCCTTCGTTCTTTTGAAGCCCGCGTGTTTTACGGCTTCTTAAAAACGTAATTTAGCTCATAGTTGTGTTGTAATTGGCTAGATCGAGATTAGGGAGGTTTTTAATAGCAATGCGTTGGGGGAGCCGAGCCTCTGAGCGTTGGGAGATCTTAATTATAGAGTGCGCTTTTTTCTTTGGACGGCTTTATTGCAGCTTTTTTGTCTGCTTTTATTTGACTTGGGATTTTCGCACTTTATTCCGGCGTCATCAGGGCAGCGTTTAGACAAAGGCTGAGCCGCCGTGTTTGCTTGAGTGAGGACATGTTTACACGCCGTAAATCTGCTGAACTCTTAGCGCTTGCCGCGTGAAGTGGAAACAGGATCCTCTTGTATTACAATGTTCCTGATTAGCGGATCGACACCAGAACAAAACACATAAAAGGCTCCGTAAATTAATAAATGAAATCGAGTTCAAAAGATCCAGATGGATGTGCGGTATATCTCTCCAACTCCACAGCCTTTCTTTGAGCGAGAGAAATATTCGTTCTGTCCAATTTTATGTTCGCAGCTGCAATCTGAGTATTCCAGACGCCGTATTAAAGTCTGCTCATGGTAAAGAAATATTCGAGTAATAAAAGTTTCATGCCACTTTGCTGCTCGATCAAGCGTGGAGGGAAAGTTCGTTAAATCTTGTTTGTCCACGGATTGGAGCATGAAAACGTCTTTATAGAAACGGTCTGGAAGTCAGGCTAATCCTCTCAGACTGTGTGTGTGTGTGTGTGTGTGTTTAGTAACACGGTCCTTTGGGCAGAAACCCCGTCACCGTTCGCCTTATCGTTCTGGACGCGTGCGCTTATTTCAGTCTTTTTGTGAGATGATGAAGCACTCTCTGCATTGCATTTTTTATTTTTTTTTATTCCCTCCATTTATTTTTCGATTTGTTTTTGCACAGGATTACGCCAAGGCTCAGAGCCATTCTGGACACGGATTAAGCCATGGTCTTGGAACAAATTGCACTGTAGAAGAGAATTCGTGATTAAAACTCTCTTCATTTCTACATTCTTGGACGAATCTTAGCCTGGATCCATGACCTCGGGTTGTCTTGTTTTAGCATAAAAAAGGTCAAAAAGTTACTAAAGACCATAGAGTCCATCACATGAACTTTTATATACGTACACTCACCGACCACTTCATTAGGTACACCTTGCTAGGACTGGGTTGGAAACCTTTTATCTTCAGAACCGCCTTCATTAATTCTTCATGGCCGAGATTCAACATGGAGCTGCAAACGTACTTCAGAGATTTTACTCCAAATTGACAAGAAAGCGTCACACCAGTCTGTCGGCTGTTCGTCCATGACGAGATTCCCCAGTTCCACCACGTCCTACAGGTGCTCTTTTGGATTGAGTTCTGGTGATTGTGGAGTCTGTGCGAGTACAGTCACCTCACTGTCATGTTCAAGAAACTAGTCTGAAATGATTGTAGCTTTGTGGCACATGACGCGTTATCCTTTGGTGGTGGGGTTTAAACCACGCCCAAAGTGTGCCAAGAAACAGTCACCCCGCCACACTATTACACCACCAGCAGCCTGAACCGCTGATACACGGTGAGATGGATCCATGTTTTCATCCATGTCTCCACAGCAGAAATCGAGACTCATCCGACCAACCCGTGTGGCACCAACAACTATGCCACACTCACAGTCATTTAAATCACCTTTCTTGCTCGTTTTGATGCTTGGGTTGAATCAGCAGTTACCGTGTCTATGTACCTAAATGCATAAAGCTGCTGCTATGTGATTAGTTGTTTTGATATTTGCGGTAACGTACAGTTGGGCAGGTGAACCTAATAAAGTGGTCCATGGGTATATATTTTGAAAAATAAATTGCATGTACTTGGACAAGTTACAGACAAGGGTTCTGCAGTTGTAAAATGTTTTCCCAGGTTCCTTTGTTCACTAGATCTCTGGTTCCATATTTATAACATTCCATATGATTCCTCAGTTCACTGTTATGTTCCTAGTTAATTCCCGGTTTTCCCTGTAGTTCCATGGCTCCATTATTTAGTTTCTATGATCCAACACTTGTTTTCCAAAATTGTTTTCTAATTAGAAGTTCCTTGTGTTCCATATTTAGGTTGGTCCAATAGTTCCCTCTTAGATAGCATTTGGCTAGTTTCCTCCACTTGTCTAGTTCCTTTGTTTCTGCTTCTTTTCTCTCTCAAAATTCCTTTCTCAAACATTGTTTTTTTTCTGGTTGTCTAGTTCCACAGATCTTTTTCCATGTCTGCTTCTCAAAGTCTCCCAAACCAGAATTCACTAGACTAGCCAAAGAGTTTTCCGCGGATAGAGAAGAAAGAATGGTTTAGTTTCTGGCCAATTGATAGTCAGTACAATAGTATTTTAGTTCCACCCACATGTCCCTGCTTGACCAAATTCAGTATTGGTGCTTCAGTCCACCGGTTCAGTTGATTATTTGACCTCACCCAGGGTGTGCGCCACCTTGTGCCCCAAGTTCCCGGGCATAGGCTCCAGCCACCATGCACTAGATAAACTGTATGGAACAGATAAATGTTAGATTCATGGATTTATGGATGAATTCATGTTTTCTTTTTATTTCTCCCTACTTTAATGGTTTCATAAATCTCCGGTTTTTGCTCCTTACATTCTTCCTGGATCCATAGTTACATATTTTCTTAGTTTCCTTTGTTCCTGGTTCCTGAAGATTTCTTTAGTTGCACAGTTCTCTTTTTCTCTAGATGCCTATTATGTGCCTCACTATGTTCTTATGTTCTTCTGGTGTTCCTTTCTTTTGGCCTGTGGCCTTGTGTTTTGGATGTGCACATGGACTTGCCAGTGATGACCTTATCCTCTATGAATTTAAAAAAATTATGACTAATTTGACCGGGAGGTTTGCTACTATTGGGTCTTGAGCAAGGATCTTAAGTGCAGATCTTGGAGTGGGCTCTGACTCATCTGTAAGCGTGTTTGGATAAAAGCTTCTCAAGGAAAGATATAAGGGGGAAAAAATGAATTTCAGTGTAACCCAGCCACCCCTGATTCATATGTTATAGAAAAAAAACTTTAAAACGCTCTGCATCAGTCAAAGGTTGTGAAGGGGGTTTATGTTTCATCTTACAGATTGGAATTAGCAAGATGCTTTCTTCTTAATTTCTATATTCATAATAAATGAGATGGGATAAATATCATTTGAATAAATTAGCTACTACAACATTTGTTCCAACCCCGCTTGAGACTTTTCTTTGGATAATTAGAATCATTTGCATTCATGAATCTTGGACTATAATATCCATTAGTGTGGATAAAAAAACAATGTGTGTTTTGTGTATGTTTGTGTTTCTAGGTGTCGATCGCAGTGGGCTTGGCTGGCTTTGCCTGCGTCCTCCTCCTCGTCATGTTTGTCCTTATTAACAAATATGGCAGGCGCTCCAAGTTCGGCATGAAAGGTAAGAAGTGTGTAAACAGCCGCAGCATGCAGCTCGGCATGAAGACGATTACATTACATTTCATGTCTTGCATATTCATTCAGGCCAATGGAATTATATTTTAAGGTTTGGTGATTCAGATTTTAAGATTCTGGTCCAACTCACAGCAATTTTCCAGTACCCTGGTTGCCCAGGCCACTGGCGTTCTGGTTCATTGGATCCCTTGGTTGTTATAGGCTCCTTTGTTTACCTTGATTTGTCGTTCCTTATTTTACTCTGGCTCTGTGGTATAATCTGGAGCAGTGATTATTTCATTAACCAAGTCTCTGGTTCTCCTGGTTCCTTGACCTGCTTGCTTATATAGAGGTCTATGTTTGTATTTCTTAGACACTCTGGATTTTTGGTTTGTTGGTTTCATTGGAATTTGCTTCCCTAGTTCATTGGTTATCTAAGACACTGGTTTTCCGGTTCTCTGATTTTGGTGATTGAATGTGTCCGTGTTCTTCGGTTACCTACTGTAGGTCCCTGACTGTCAGATTCCTTGGTTTTCCTGGTTGTATTCACATATGTTTCTTATTTCTTCTGGTCTCACAGTCTCTTGTTAAACCGTTAACATTAAAACCACCTAGTTTACAGGTACCCCCTTGTGCCACCAGGGTGGTTCTGGTACCTCAGTGTGTGGTCCCGGGACATGACCTCTGGGGTAGTACTGTGGACGATGGCAGCGGATCCTTTGTTTGTGGTGGGTTGTGGGGTCCTGCCTCCATGAAATCGACTTTTTTGGCAGTTTGTGCCACATTACCTTTTCTCTGGAATCAGACCGGACAGGCTGGCCTTTGGTGCTCCTGGGCGTGGATCGGCATTGGGTGCCCATGCCCCTGTCACCAGTTTGCTAGTATATAGGTGACAATCAATGTTGGTGGTGGAGTTGTTGTTAGGGCAGAACAGTTCCTGCTTGCTTAGTTTCTTTAATATCTAGTTGCTTGATTTGCTTGGTTTAACAAGTTGGTAGTTCTCAAATCTTTCTTGCTTCTATAGATCCCAACCTATCGCTCTATCTTGTTTTTAGGGTTCTGTATGTTTTCCCATGGGGTTATGTGTGTCCTGGGTTCACTACATACCTAATTTCGAAGATTAATAATTGACTAAGTGCTATGTCTTTTGTTCCATGGGTGTCTTGTTTCAAAGTCATTTGTTCCACAGGTTCCCGGATCTTAAGTTTTTCTTGCTTCCCTTTTTGGTTAAGTTCCAAGATCCCTGTTTGTCACGATCCCCAATGTCTCTATCTCTATAGTACTAAATGCCCAGATTTTGGCTGAGGTACGAGTCACCACCTGTAGCTTTTATTCTAATTACATTTCATGAGAAATCTACCTAAATTACTCTTGAATGCTTGAATCCCTGCAAATTGGAGAAATGGTATTTCACTTGCGAGCTGGCTAAAGATTGAGAATTGTCAGAGGTTCAAACCAAGAATGCAATGTAAAGGTTTCAAGGGTAGCACAGCTTTGGTTTAAGCTCCTTCCTTACTTTTTGTCTTTCTGTCAGTTCTTCTGAACCCGTGTAGTTTAAACTGGTGAGGAAATTATTTGGCTGTGATTTCAGCCTTTAAGTCTGTCTGTCACTTTCATTCTCCTTTGACAGCTTTGGCAGTTTCTATTTCCATCACATTTCCATTTCCGTCTTAATATAGTCTACTTCTATTTTGCATGTAGTCATTTGGCAGATGCTGTTATGCACTGAGGCAAAATCTACTCCAAGCGTAGATGAGCAGCTGAAGTCTAAGGGCTTGGATCAGGAGCCTGCCAGGGGCTTTCTGGCAGTTGTGGGATGTGAACTTATAACCTT
Organism: Clarias macrocephalus; assembly: GCA_011419295.1. Taxonomy (NCBI): domain Eukaryota; kingdom Metazoa; phylum Chordata; class Actinopteri; order Siluriformes; family Clariidae; genus Clarias; species Clarias macrocephalus. The sequence continues at coordinate 47,531 of JAAGKR010005566.1, forward strand.
CTCATCACAGAACCTTAACCACTAAGCTGTCTCTGCCAAGTGGGGGGGGGGGGGGGCTAGTGTTGTTATATGTGTTATTGTGTGTGTGTATGTCTGAACTAGACCTGGGTCCTGAACATGGCATATTTACCACTTAAGTGCCTAAGCTGGGATATTTGTTCATCTCAATATTACACATGGGGTCTGTCAGGATAAATGTCACAGCTCAAATGCAGTTCCAAGACAAAAATCTCTACATTGATTAGTTTTAGGATGTCATATTCTACTTTTTTTGTTCAAACACATGAACCAAGTGACTCTTGCCTCACTTGGTGTAGAAACAGGGGTCAATAATAATGATTACATACATGTATTCATTTGAACGTAGTTAAACAAGGCATTTATCCTAAAAGTGAAGGGACACCATAATTTCCTTCAGGCACTTTTGGGGACCTGAAATGAACTCTTATTGAGGATATATTACTGGTATATGAATATATACCATGTAATGAACATGGGTAGTAATGTGTACCAGCGTGGCTGCTAGATATGACACAGCTGGTGGCACATTTTCTCCCACCGGAAGTAAACAGAGAGAGACGATTTTCGGGAAAAAGCAACAAGAGACCAGGGACAGAGGTAGCGCATGATGTCCCGTGAGTATCGCGGTGTGTTTGCGTGTTCCTTTGGGCTTCGATACTCAGGATTGTTCTTTGCCAGTGGGCACCTTGCTGAGGATCAGCCGCGGCCAATCTGTGACTGCTGCCTCGGCACTTCGACCCTCAGTTACGGCCAGCTCTCGATGTTCAGCCGCTGTTAAGATGTCGGCCGATGCCTTGGCTTATACACATCAGGTTCTGGTCTGCCGGCTTCGCTGCAGGACTGCGGCAGTTACGTTCAGCTCTTTTGCTCCAAATTCCGGATTTTCCTCCACCACTGCTGAATTGTTATTGGCTGCTTGGCCTTGAGCACGGACATGTCCACTGGACACTCCGCCTTACCCATACTGACATACACCTTATATTTACTCCAACTTATTTCTTTCCCCTATTTTACCCAAATTCCCTGTCTCGCTTTTACTCATAGACCTCGTCTCGTGTTGGTGTGTCTGTGGAGCTCCGGAGTCAAGTTGAAGGTGTTTTAAGGAGGTTATAGGTTGCATGCCTTTTGGGGTCATGTGACACAGTTAACAGCCACGCCCCTTGCAACAATCAAGTTGTATTACAATGGAAAGTGTACAATTACAAGTACAATATTGAAAGAGTAAAAGTACAACTTACTAGTTAATACAAGTACATGGGAGAAAAAAACCTCAGTGTTTCATTGTTTAAATCTGAATGTCGAGACAATAACAGAGAAATTACAATGGAAAGTGTAGCATGGAGGGAACTTTAATGTGACATCATAAAAACACGCCCACCTTTGGCAGTGAAATGGCAAATGCTTAATAGAGGGGGGGGGGGATCTGAATCCCCTCTGAATCATTGATCGTACGGGTATGTGAGGTAAATTACAGGACAGTGTTTAATAAAAAGAGAAAAGAGGTTCAGGTGATAGTTTCAGGCTGTAGTAGATTATAGAGAACTGGAAAACTAATCCCGTCCGAATAAGGCTTGATTTGCAGCTATGATCAAAATGTAACAATGTAACATGATTATGTGAATAAATTAGAAAATGCACTAAATTCTGGAGTTTATCACGTTGTCTCTCTGAGGGTTGTGATTTTTTAGCACTTTGTATGGATGTGATTGTTTCTCACTCTTGGCATTTTGCCATCTCCATTCAATTGCCTTTATTTTCTACATTACTGCAAGGAAATGCAATGTGTGTGTGTGTGTGTGTGTGTGTGTGTGTGTGTGTGTGTGTGTGTGTGTGTGTGTGTGTGTGTGTGTGTGTGTGTTACTTGTTTCAGTTCCTTTGGCTGAACAACCTCTCTACTTGTTCTCTTTTTCCCTGATCCCCCCCAGCCGACTCCTGCCTCCCCTCACTGTTTTAGTAGCGATGAAATCTTTTATTATTAATATTATTATTATTTCTTTTAATTAAAGGCAGATTAAGCTGGTAACACCGGTGGATACAGAGAGTAAAGAAGCAGAAACGAGAAAAGAAAAGGAGAGAAGGGGGGAGGGGGGGCAGAGCAGGCGACGTGCCAGTGCGTTACGGCTGGATGGAGCGTCATCTGTTTACATTCACACTCTCCGTGTCGTCTGGTTCCGCTGTTCTGCATTCAGCACCATGCAGCACTCTGCCAGGCAATAAAACAGAGGGAGAGAGAGAGAGAGAGAGAGAGAGAGAGAGAGAGAGAGAGACAGAGAGGGAGAGAGAGACAGAGAGGGAGACAGAGAGAGAGAGAGACAGAGAGAGAGAGAGAGAGAGACAGAGAGAGAGAGAGACAGAGAGGGAGACAGAGAGAGAG